>JAQFVV010012499.1:2449710-2718283 GCA_028023455.1 Epiperipatus broadwayi
TGGTAAGCTAGAGGCGACCTCTGGTGCTATATTATTATTATTATTATTATTATTATTATTATTACTATTATTATTATTATTTTTCATACTTATATCAAAAATCATTTAGCATTAGAAAATTGTGATCATGCTCAGCTTCTTCAAGGTAGTAATGTCTTACACTTTCTTTACTTAATAACAAAATAAATAAATAAAATCTTTTATAACCAACAATTATTTATAAGTTGATACATGCATGTTATTTATTTGAAGAACTGTTCACTAGTTTCCAAAGTACTAGTACTTTTCTTGAGATTTTTAGAGGGGCATATTTTATTTCTTACATTCAAGTTTTTGAAGCAATACAAAGCTAACGTATCATGTAATTAATGGCATTATTTGTAACTGCCTCAAAAAAAAAAGTTTTGTAGCAATTGTTATAATGAGACTTTTTTATGATTGAGTTTTAATAAAGATTAATTAGTTTGCTAGTAAACATTTCTTTATTATCCTAAAAATAGAAATAATTTTATAGGTTTCATAAAAATAATAGCTGTGTATTACTTTTTTATTATTTCATGTTTCATTAATGTCATATTTTTCAAGGATTATACTTTCATCAAGACACCTTCTTGTGTCTGTAATATTAGATACAATAACATAAGTTCTAATACTAAAATTATAATTTTGTTTTATTATCAAATAATTTTATTATGAAGATAATTATAAAATGAAGTACATAATTAATTTTCAGAAATTGATATTAAGTTCGATTATAAATGATAAATACAATTAAATATGGATGATGTTTTCAGTTCGGGAGTATTTCAACCGTTTTTTTCTCAAATTATTGCTATAAAATAATAATCTTATAATTGTTCAAGATAGATATAAAATAATAATGGAGAACATTATTGCTAACTTAATGTCGAACAATTATTTTTTTTCAGTAAAAATAATATTAAACAGTACTTTGTTGACCAATCTTTTTACCTACCAATACAACTAATTTGCTCCGCCGTTACCTTATTGTTCTTATTTCATACTTGTTTCGTTTCTACATGGTTTAGATGATATTCAAATAAAAATAGTTGCAATCTGCACGTATATATGTATATTATATGCACTGAAAAATAATCATTAAATAAACATTTACTGTAAGATCTATTATTCCACTTTTTTTTTACATACATGAAGGGGGGGGGGGGGTCAACGAATACTTTAACATTAAAGTTAACGATGCAATTTTATAAATACCCTTAATTTTTTTTTTAAATAATGATTCAAAATATTATTAATCAAAATCTATCATTTTCTACTATTTTCTGCTTCCAAAAAAATTTGATATATTTTTTCTCTCTTAAAAATTATCCTAGATGATTTTCAAATAAAAATGTTTACCATCTGCACGTACATATATGGATATCATATGCACTGAAAAACATAATCATTAAATAAACATTTTCCCTACGTTCTATTATTTCTCTTTCTATTTATATTGGGAGGAAAAAGCAAGGACAACAAATATTTTAACAGAAAAGTTAATGATGCAATTTTACAAATACACTTAGTTCATTTTTCAGAGAAAATAATGATTCAAAAATGTTTTTAAACAAAATCTATTATTTTCTTATTTTTTCTTTCCAAGTAACCTTGATATTTTTTTCTTTCTTTTAAAAAGTATCCTATTTTCTTAAATTCAGAATAAAACAGGATTTTCAAAAAAAAAAATTTCCTGAAAAAAATTGACTTTTTATTTTAGCCCCCTCCCCCTTCGCCTTTCAAAAAAAATTTTAATAAAAAAAATACATACCAACGTGTATGATCTATGGAGTTGAAGAAGAATAAAATATATTAATAAATTCTAATCATTTGCTGAAGCAATTTTTTTTTTTCAGTTGCTATATTACTATGACTTTTTCTGAAATTTTTTTTATATCTAATAGTTATATCCCTTATTAGTTTTGCGTAAAGATTTATAAATATCTTACTTAGTCACATGTTAAAAATTATAAAAGCATACATAAAATTATAAAATTGTAAAAATTCTACAAAATAATTTATCACATAACATCTATGCATGTATGTTTGAAGATATATGTATATATTTTAAAGGCAAATAAGCAGTCGGTGACAATGGCCAGCATTCCTATCAGAAAGTGAAGAAGGGACCGGTGACATGTCTACTTTTATAAAATGCTACAATCACTATGAGAGTGAATGTGTAAATGGTGGGAGTTGACAACCATTAAATAACTCAATATTCCATTGGGCACTGAGGAAGCACCAGTATTCTTCAAATAAACCGAAGCTCACTATGAATGACAATGATAAGGAGCAAAATGACATGTGGATAACCATTTTATGTGAAGCGGCTAGTGAATTAAGCCTGTAATGAAAGTTATTGCTAGTCAAAGAAGAAAACAGGAAACATTCTGTCTTATAATTCTACTGGGTTTTTTTTTATTATGAGTATGTTCATAAGATTACTTCAGATTAATGTTGAAACCTTATCTAAGGAAGGCTTTGCTGTCTTGCCTAGAAGAAATAGACATGATGATACCCAGCTTGTAAACCTTCAAAATAAAGATAGTGCATTGAAAGAAGACACATTACAGATTTGGTATTTGGAATGCAAGATAATCGAAAACTGCTAAGAACATGAAAAATTTTTAAAGGGAAATGAAAGTAAATAATAATGATGTTATAGCAATAAATGAAATGAGGTGAGAGAGATATGAAAAGTGGTAAACAGGATAAGTACTACTGATAGAAAAAAATTTTTAATAGTGTGTTAAAAATAGATTGTGCTAATAATTAAAATTATGATGATGGGAATAACTGCAGGTTCTAGGAATATGGTATTCATATAAAATTATATGCCAACTACAAGTCATGGTGATATTGAAATTGATGAGCAATATGATAAGATTGGGGAAATTGTACAATGATAGGGTAAAATGCATGTATATTGCTATTGGGTGATGTAAGAAAAAGTAATCAAGAAAAAAATGTTGGAAATTATAGTATTGGAAAAAGAATGAAAGATGTAGATGACTTGTGTAATTTCATAAGGAGAATAAGTTTGTAGTTGCAAATACTTGGTTAAAAAATCATCCAAGATGTTTATACTTGGAAAACTCCAGCAAATAGAGAATGACATCAAGGCTATATATTAATACAAAGCAAACATAGGAATGTTTTAAAGAGAAAATATTAAAAATAGTAAAAAATGAAATAGGAACTACTCCATTAAAGAAAACTAAACAACTTTGAATAGTAGAAGGTATGTTCCAAAAGAGGGGGAAATGTCAATATCAGGGAAAAACATATAGAAAAAATAATAATGAACTAAGGAAAGAAACAAATTTAGAAAAAGACAAATGGTTGAATAAGAAAGTAGAGAGATAAAAGTACTTCAGCAGGCAAAAAATATTATCTGTTATTTGGTAGAATTAGAAATATCACTTAGAAAAAAAGAAAGAGTTAATGATAGAAATAATTGATATGAATGGAAAGAAATTAACTGATAGGGATGTTATATTTAAAAATGGAAAGAATATTCCAATATCAGTTTGGAAAAGAAAATAATGCAATTAATTATGAACTTAAAAATAAAAATGTTGAAGTAGATGATAAAGGTATGGATATATTGACAGATGAAGTTATGAAGTCAATTAAAAAAATGGTAAAGCTGTAATACCTATAAAACTTTTGAATAAAATGGAAAAAACTACTAAGAAAAAATTATTGGACTGTACAATTTGATACATAACAGTTATGTTTAGCCTGAAGATTTCTTGAAAACTATAATGATTCTAATTGCTAAAAAAAAAAAAAAGTTATTGTTAGATGTGAAGAGTACAGAATAATAAGTTTGTTGTCTCATGCTTCAAAATTATTACTGAGAATTTTCACACAAAGAAGTTGCAGAAAATTACAATATTATATTTGAGAAAAACAGTTTGGTTAAAAAAAAAATACAAAAAATACTATTGTTGTTATTAGAACAATTGCAGAGAAATATAGTGAAAAAAATAAATTGGTATACATTTTGGTAATTTGGAAAATGCATTTAATAGAGTAATCTGAAATATAAGAATGATCAATTTAAAAAATGAGTATCTTGTAAAGAGAGAAGATAGATTTGGAATATGTATACTGGATAAAAAATTAAAATCTGTCCAGAAAATAATGTAACTGAAGAAGTGAAGATAGAAAGAGTTAGATAAGAATGCTGCATAACACCTGTGTTTTTTAATATTTATTTTAGAAGACATGTTAGATAAATATTTAGAATGTGGAGAAGAGAAGAAAAAATATATACCATTTATAGATGATATGGCTTTTATAGTTGAGGATGAAGGAAGTTTTACAAATATGTTGAATAAATTGAAGGATGTATGCATTTTGAAACGAAAATTAATGTAGAGAAGACTGTATTTATTGCCAGAGAAAAAATACAAAAAGAGTACAAGTTAAAATTCATGATAATATAGTTCAATGGGTAAATGGAGTTAGACATTTGGGTAGTTATTTGACTGTAAATAAAAGAAATAAAAATGAAATTAAATGAACAATAGGATTAGATGAGGAGCAAATATTAAATGAAAAAAATATTTGTAGAAAAAAGAGAGAATTAAGGAAAAGGTTAATTAAATGCTATGTGTGGAATAAACTATTATATGTTTGTAAAATGTAGACAATGTGTAAAAAATTTGAAAACAATTGGAAGCCTTTTAAAAGTGGTCATGAAGAAAAATGAAAAAATTATTTGGATGAATAAAATTGCAAATAAAGAGGAAATGAAAAAACAAGACTGACTGAAGAAATTAAAGATATAAAAAGAAATTGGGTTAAGTATAAATAAAAATAAAACAATAGTTCAATGAAAGATGGTTTGTGGAAATTGGTAAATGAAAACAAAAAAGAAAGGGTGAAAAAGATTGGCCTTATTGTATGATATTAGGGATGGAAAATGTAATGTAGAATTGAAGATCTGGACAATGAAGAGAATGATTTAAAGAAATTGATGAGCTTACTATGTAACTGCTCTCCAAACTTGTTCATAAAAACAGAATATATATATATATATGGGGGTATGTGTATATAATTATATAATTGAATATTTATAAATACAGTAATTAGATAATTAAAAATTGTATCCACTTATGAGTGCTTTCAATTATTATATTAATCTTTGTCAACTAACATTTTGAAAAACTAACCTTCCCACAATTCTGTGATCTTAACTGGCAGGCAGCAAATATTAAGATCACAGAATTGTTGGAAGGTTACTCTTTCAAAGTGTTAATTGATAAAAATTACTAGGAAAATCAAAAGTGCTTCTAAGTGGATAAAATTTTTAATTATCTATTTAGGGTATTTATAAATATTCAATTATATAATTATGTATATTGCTTTAAAAAAAATAGACATCAAATAATATATATATATATATATAAAAAGAGAGAGATATATATAATAAGCATGATTAGGAAATTTAAAATGAATATTCCAAATATATTTTTTGTTTATTATTATGTTATACAATTAATTGGTTTCAAACTTTATGGAATATCTAACAATCTAGATTATTGTATCCCAATTTTGTTTTAATTTATTCATCTTTTATTTTATTTATTGTTAGTTTTGGTATTTTTTATTTTTGTTATAAAACAATAGGTAGTGTTCTGTATGCATACATGGTGGAAGAAAGGGTAGCAAAATGAATAAATAAAAATAATATAGTGGGAGAAAAGTGAGGACGTTTTGAATCAGATAGGCATACAGAAGATAGTTTATTTGTAGTTACACACCTTATAGATATGAATAGAAATACAGGTAGACAGTTATATATGGTTTTTATAGATATAGAGAAGGCATATGATAGAGTAAATAAAAATAAATTGTGGGTAAGTTTAGTAAATTAGGAAATGGATGGAGCTTTAATGGATCTTATTAAAGAGATTACATGAAAATAATTACTATATGTATCAATTAGGAAATATATAATCAGTTAAAGTTAAAAATGAGGTGGAACTAAGACAAGGATGTCCTTTATTACCTATTTTGTTTTTGTTGTATTTGAGAGAAATGGATAGAATAATAGAAAAACTAGGAAGAGGAATAGAGATCCCATTAATAGGTGGCAGGAAAGTATATGCATTTTTGAGTCTTTTATTTGCAGATGATGTCTTCTTGTGCACAGAAAGTATGGAAAATATGGAAATTATGCTGCAGACATATGCAAGGGTGGGTAAAGAGATGGGGATTAAATTAGAGTGAAAAAAAAATCAAAAGTACTGATGATTAATACTAGGGAAAGTGAAGAGAATTTTTTTTATTGGGAGATATAAAATTAAATGTTGTGAATATATATAACTATTTGGAAATGGTCTTAAGTAATCAGAGAAAATGCTTGAATGAATGGGAGGAAAAATTGATAAATAAATCAAAGAAAACAAAGGGACTGATAAAGAAATTAACAGTATTTTCATATAATATGATGTAGCAAGACTTGTATGAAAGAAAGTGGCAGTAGCCAGGTTAACTTATGGTAATGATGCATTATGTGTTAGTAAAGAGGGATTTTAAAAAAGTACAAAAAGAAATAGGTAGACATGCACTAGATGCATATAAGTGGATGGCAAAGAAGGCAATTCAAAAAGAGATGGGATGGGCAAGTTTTTATATGAGAGATGCAAAAAGCAAAATGAAAATTTTCTGTAAATTACAATTTATAAATAATAAAAGACTAGTCAAAATAGTATTTTAATGAGTTGTGAATAAAAGACAGGAAACAAGATGAGTGAAAAAGATAGTATAGTATGCAGAAGATTTGTATAAAGACTTTATGTCAATATTCTTATACAAAAGATGGGATGATTATGCGAGAAAAAATGTTGACTGTTATATTGGCAAAGAATGGGATAAAAAAATAGATGCATTAATAAAAAATAGAGAGTTGCAGAGATAAAGAAGTAGTATGGAGTGTAAAAAGAGTTTATTTATATATATATATATATGAGTAAAAAGAGTTTATTTATATATATATATATATGAGTAAACATAATATTGGTGTGAATTAATTGATGATAGTAACAAGGAAAATAGTTTACTGTTTAAGGATCAAACGGAAAGATATGGGTGATTTAGTCTGCAAGTTATGTAAAGAATGCATAGAAAATATTAGGCATCTGTTAACTGAATGTGAATTCCTGCAAGCAGAAAGGATACAAATAATGAAGTTGTGAAAGAATAAATATAAACAAAGTGATTATACTGTAAGTGGGTTTTTGGTTTTTATGCTGAGTTTGAGGAAAGATAAGAGGGATTTAGATATAAAGGCCATGAAATTGATAAAAATTATGTTGTGGGAAATGGAATGGAGAAGGATAGAGAAGAATATAAAAAAACTAAGGGTGTGGAATGAAAAGGTAAAGTAGCTAACAGGTTTCTCTGGGCATAGTGGATGAGAAATTCCTGACTCCAATAAAGGTGAAGCCATAGTCCACTGCATCACTTAATGGTCAAAATAGATGCTTAACATTTGATAAGAGCATAACTCATGTACCAAAACAGCTTTTTATGTATATATATGTAAAATAAATAAAATGCCTGTTAATTAAAAACAAAATTGTATATATATATATATATAGTGTACTGCTAATGAATAATGCTCCAAATATGAAAATTTTTATTTTTTATAATTGTTAACACAAAGTAAAGATTTTAAAATTGAAATTCTAATAAATAAAATCACTGCAAAATAAGTTTTGTAAAAGGAAATGAAGGTTTTAATAAATAAATAATATGTAAGCCAGAATAAGATCTCATTTGTTGTTTAAAAAAGTTTAAAGAGTTTTATTATTAGTTTAAAACAGTTTGCTAAAAGTCAGAGTAAAGTTTTACAAATTAAGTAATTAGAGGGGGGGGGAATCTAACTTAAAAAGATTGAAACTATAAGAGTTGAAAAAATAAATATTTTGCATAAAATAAAAAATACTCTCTTTTCATTTAATTTAAGGGGGGGGGGGAAATATTAAAACTAAAAAATCTCTTTCATAAAATAAATATAAGTGTGCATGAATATAAAGAGCATAATAAAATGTGTGTGAATCTTGAAAATTAAAGTATGAAAGTTAAATATTAAAGCAAATGAGAGCATATAATTAAAACTTCCCTCAAAGATTGTAGATACTCATAAGCTATATAAAAACAGAATTAGCAATAGCTACTAATTAAAATCCCTAAACAACAGGCATTAGCAATGGCTACTAATTAAAATCCATAAACAATAGGATTAATTAAATGCATCTTGAGAATTTAATCAACAAAAGCAGTGGATGAATTTAGTTTAAAAACTAATTTAAAAAATGACAACAAGGTCATCACATAAATAGGCTGAAAATTAGATCATTCAGTCAGTCATTCACATATCTAAAGTCAATCACCAGTTATAGATATTTTTTAATAAAGACAATGCAGTTTTTGGAGCATGTGATAAGCTCCAGCATCAGTCCAACAGAACATCAGCAGTCTGCCTGATAGAAGCAATGCCTGTTTAATAATTTAAAGTCACCAAAAAGTGTCTAACTGCCTTGAGTAAGAAGTAGCCTGGACCTGCATTTGTCAGGACCACAGCAGAAACCTAAAATCCAACAGGTTGGTAAAACACACATAAAACAGCAAGAATCCACCACATTCCAAAATCCTATAGCTAATAACATTCTCTTATTCCAATTTTTGATATTAATTAATATAGCTATTGTAATCTTGAAGCCTCTCAGAGTCAGTTAATAAATGAACTCTATAACTGCATAAAATGAACTATTGGTGTGCATGTTTGAAGCTTGCTTGTATTTATTTACGTGTATATTATATTGCTAATGTATGTTTATCATAATATGTGTGAAGATATGTGCTATTACATAATATTATATATTCAGAAAAGAAATAGTGAAGTCATAAATTAGTTCTCAGTTAATTTTAAATATTAAATATTTTATTTAAATAAATTATTCTACAAATTTAGTATTTGTCAGTGAATTTTTTTCTCATACCACTAATTAAAACAGCAATTTATTGAATTACTTTTCGATTGGGCTAGTCATGGGATATTTTAAGCACTGAATTATGGATCTACCATGCAATCCTGTTAGTTACTCCATGTAATTAGCTGGCACTTGAGATTTACCTCTACACAAATAAAATGCTTTGGATGGTAGAAATTTGAATCTAGCAGTCAAGGTGGGCCATGATCTGGAAATGTGATCAAGGTATGCTTTGCATAGCTCGGTCTGACTGTAGGTATTGTTGACATCTCTGCTCTCAATGGTATTTTCCCCTCTACTTGAAAGGCCAGTCCATTCACATAGTATTTATAATATAAAAAAATATATATAAAAATTAAAATTATGTTAAAAAAGGGTTAAAACCCAATAAAACAGTTTCAATTGAATGACCCAGTTTAATAGTAATTGTTATATATGATATTTTATTCTTTTGTATAATTTATATATAAAAAAACAGCTTAATTATGATCATTTATTTTAAGTTTTGATGATAATGTTTGATTAATGTTTTTTTTAAAAACTTGCAATGATATAAAGAGTGAGGATTGCCAATTCCTCTACAAGCTTTATGATAAATGCTTAGCCAGAGTCAGCACTTAAAATATCTCTGTCAGGAACCCCTCCCCAAACCCCTGACCATGATTTCATGCTTTGGCATTCCTCAGAGAAGTGTCAGGGTAGGTTCAGACAATAGATCTAAAAATACCAACCCAAAGCCAAGCACTTATCTAAAAGTTATCTATTGAGTGGAAAATCTGAAATTTTCAGACATCTATATGTCTTCAAACCCAGCTATCCAACTCAAATAGCTATATGGGGCTGATAGATCTTCAGTGATACCATATATTAGTAGTCATAGCAATATAAAATTGCATAAGAATTTTGGCAGAGACTATAAATAGTCAAAATAAAAGTCATAGATTAATTCATAGATCACATGACCCTATCTCTTAAACTTCTAAGTTATAAACAGTAAGGATTGCCAATTCCTCTACAAGTTTTATGATAATTGCTTAGCCAGAGCCAGCACTTAAAATATCTCTGTCAGGAACCTCTCCCCAAACCCCTGACCATAGTTTCGTGCTTTGACTCCTCAGAGTACACCTCTCTGAGGAGTGCCAAAGCACGAAACCATGGTCAGGGGTTTGGGGAGAGGTTCCTGACAGAGATATTTTAAGTGCTGACTCTGGCTAAGCATTTATCATAAAGCTTGTAGAGGAATTGGCAATTCTCACTGTTTATAACTTACAAGCTTAAGAGATAGGGTCATGTGATCTATGAATTGATCTATGACTCTTATTTTGACTATTGCAATGATATGATTCATTTGAGAAATGGAAATGTAATATACAAGCATTTTGATAAAAATGATTTTTTTATTCATTCAGAACTGACTTGAAAGAGAAAAATGCAGTGTATTGCCTAACTGGCATATATATATATACACCTGGGTCTTGTTTTATGCGGTAGATAGGTTCCACATAAAACCCACATTAAAAAAATTGCACAAAAATAGACTTAATTTACCTTGAAAAATGGGGGATAGGTACTATAATTTTCGGAATTCGCATAAAAGCAAAGCAACAAAGAAGAATTACTTTAAAATTCGCATTAAAAAAATTAGCAAATAAAGTATGACTAATAAAAAATTTCAAATATTTGAAAAAAATTAATACAAGACAAACTTTTTTTACTTTTTTATTAACTACAGTATTTAATTTTATATTTTTCATACATATTTTAATCATTACCACTAGTGTTCGTTTGTAAACTGGTAAGAAATCAGATTCAATGTGATGTGATGTAATGTACTGTAGCTTCACCTTAAACGAAGTCAAGAATTTCTCAGCAATTATGCCCAGAAAAACCTGTTAGCCACTTTATTTTTATTCATGTGTAATGTACAACTAGTGCCACTATCAGTCTTGTGCGTAATGGTTTTCTGTTTCTATATTTAAAAAATGTGATCTCAATAAAAACAAAAAGATTATAAATTGTCATTAAAAAGAATATTATTTTCAGTTTATAAAGTCTTCGTTTTTTTATTTTAAAAATCTAAAAGATTATTTATTTTTGTTATATATAACAAAATACATTTTAAAAGTTTAATTTTTTTGAATATTTATTGCGATATTTTTATATGTAAGTATAAATCTATTATTATTATTTACTCGTTAGTATAAATAGGATATTTACATACAGCTTCAGACCATATTCACATTAGCTGCTAATCAAGTGAAAATAAGTTATTAATACTTTAAATTTCTTGATATCTAATAAATATAGTGAAATATGAAAGATATTAAGAAGAAACATGAATTGCATAACTTCAAAATCACATTAAAATAATCCACATAAAACGAGACCCAGATGTATCTAAAAATAGAGGAAAAAATAGGAATGCCACACAATTTTAATATATATATAAAATAATCCACTAGAATAAAACTACAAAAATTTTTTTAAATGCCTATATAAAATTGAAGATTAATATCCTTTGCTATAGCCAGCTTCGGCATATTCCGCCATCTTAAGTAGCAATATGTTAATATTTAAATATTATTAAACTCTCACACCAGTAATGCTCCCATGTGAATTACCTACTTTCCATAAATTGTGAATATTAACACAATTACAATGTTTATTCAATACATTATCTGTACTATTTATAAAAATGATTGACTGCTTATTTTTTCTTTTCTTCAAATCATTTTCCATATGCAAAATAAAAATTCTATCAAAGCAGAATTCTCCATTACAAATCACTGCATGTTCTGCAATGGAGAATTCTGCTTTGATAGAGTTTTTATTTTGCATATGGAAAATGATTTAAAGAAAAAAAAATTAAGGAATCACATTTTATAAATAGTCTGGATAATGTATTGAATAAACAGTGTAACTGTGTTAGTATTCACAATTTATGGAAAGTAGATAACTGGTGTGAGAGTTTAATAATATTTAAATATTAGTTTATTGCTACTTAAGTTAGTGAAATACGCTGAAGCTGGCCATAGCAAAGGATATTAATCTTCAATTTTATATTGGCTTTTTTTTTTTAAAATTGTAGTTTTATTCTAGTGGATTATATATATAAAATGGCCCATAATTATATTATTCCTGTCACACTCATCATTTAAATAAAAAAATGCTCAAATTTTATCACTCCAATAAAAAGGAAATTCTCTTCAATATAATTGGAATGATATAATTACATCAAGTTAATTTAAATAAGAAGTGTGAATCTAAAAAAAGCAGATCTTACACTGCAAATAAACAAACATGTTTAATTTTAAGTATACTTAAAAAGATTATGCAATAGTAATTTTTATTCTCTAAACTCAACTATAAGAAATAAAAACAATGCATAATTCTATCTGAAATCTATATAAAATATTTTAAATGTCCCGTAGTTATATTATTCAAACCACACTCCCCCTTTAAGTAAGAAATCTTGAATTTTAGTACTCCACTGAAAAGAAAATTCTCTTCAATGTTGAGTGCAGTGATGTAATATATATTACATTTCTGTGTGTGTGTATATATATATATATTGTGCCCTTTTGTATGGGTCTCCATAAATTGTTGTATCAATCTATTTAAAAAATTTTAAATTTAAGATATATTTAGCTATATGATGTTAATTTTGTTTATGATAATCTTTTAAAAAGTGTAATTAAAGTAATTCATGAGTATTTGATATGTGAAATTTGTGCTGATGTTTGAGAGAGACGTTTCAATGGGAATGATAATGGTATATGGTTGGGAAAACTGGCCATAAGCAATACTGCATTAATAAATTTAATAAATAACTGTTTAAAGTTAAAGTTTTAAAAAGACAAGTTAAAATTAAATGCATATATTTATTGTTGATAAAGATTAAAATTTAATAAATGAATATAAATATTTTAATTATTAGTAGTACATAATAGAAGATTAATATTTGATTTTAATAATATCAAATTATTATTTTAAAAATTGTTATAAGATATTATTTATTTTAAAAATATTTATTTTTAGAAATGAATTGTTAGTTTATTTTTAGATTATTACAAGCGTCTGTAGCTCTGTTGTAAAACAGATGTTAGTTAGACACATACACACATGCTTGGGAATTTTTTGTTAGTAAAGTTGCAAAACTATTTTAAAAATTCTGTTATAAAATTTATAAATATTATTTTGGCTATTACGAGATAAAAATAAAAATAATTAATGTGAAACATTAAATCTGATTTTTAAAATACTGTCTTAAAAACATAACGAATAAAAATAGACTTAATTTATTTATAAAAATAATCTTATAAAAGTTAAAAGTGAAATAAAATAAGAAAGTATATTTTAAAAAAATGTTTAATGGATTTAAATAAACAATAAAGATTGATTTAAGAATTTAATAATGTGATAAATAATAAATATTAAATAAGTCATTATTTATTTTTTAATTCTGTCGTGTTGGTAAATATGTAAATAAGCTAGCAAGTTGATTGTTTAATTCACCAATCAAGAGGGAGTTTTCTTCCGGTATAAAACCAAGGTTCAATTGTTCGGAGGAAACTTGTGATTGAAATTCTTAAAGTATAGTGTGCTATTAGGAATAGCTAAGTAATTATAGACGCTCTCAAAATCATTTTAAAATTATAAGAGAGTAGTTTTTTTAAAATAATTTATAAAAGTTACCGATAAATATGCAGTGTTAATTTATTATAATTTCCTATTGATCGTTTTTCTATTGAAGCTCAATTTACTATCAAATGGTCATGAAAACTTCGAATAAGGATAAAATGTATTGGAGACTTTACACTAAAAAATTAACAAACGCTGGATTAACAAGGAGAGTTATTAGATGCATAAAAGTAATACGTTGGACTTTGTATAAATTTAAAAGCTAATGGTAATTAATTTTATAAAATAGATATTTAAAAGAATGAGAAATACTTCTTTATGAAGAAAGTATTTGTGAATTGAAAATCTAGGTATATAACTTAGTAAAGATGGTAAATAATAATGATTACCTAAATATTTGCCTTGTTAAGTCTTTATGGTTTAAAAGACTAAATTCTGACAGTTTTAAAAGGCAAATAAATTAGAGATTTAATAAGTAAAGAAATACTTATAAGTAAAATTATGATATTATTAAGATCTGAACGCTGGTCGTACAGAAGACTCTAAAAGTAATCTTACCTAAATATTTGTTAAGGAAATGCGCAAATAAAAGTATACGTGGATATCCAAGTCAATTTTAGAACAATTAAAAAAGAATTTATAAACTAATGATTAATTCTAAAATAATAACTTTTAAATAATATTTTTTTCATCTTTAAAAGAAATGAATCCGGATTCCATAAACTATTTTAATTATTATTTTATTCTTATGATGGAACTGACTTTTTCTTTATTTTTTTTAAAAAAAACGTTTTCATTTTTCATAAAAACTTTTAAAAAACACGTGATGTACCGGAAAAGGAAGTAATGTTGGTGAAAGTTTGTGCCTAGGAAAAAGAACAATGATGTATAAAAGAAGACACCGTTGGATGTTATGTAATATGTTTTATTTATTAACTAACATAAATATTTAATTAATTATTAATTTATTGAAAGATAGGAAAGGTACATTTACATTTTTTTTTAAAGTAATAACTAAATATTAATATAATTTTTTTATTGCATAAGTTTATTTTATAATTATACAACACGTAATATTTTAAAGAATAATTGTTGAGTGTAAATGTGAAATTATTTTGTAAAACTGAAATCTTGGAGGACATCGTGTGACGGACTGTACATTGAAGTATCATTTATGGTAAAAATTGTGTAATAATGATAATAATTTGATGTATTTACTATGTTTTCTTTAGATCAACCAAATGTTATATGATTATTGAATGAATGTATTAATATTTAAATAGTATACACGCATAAGATTAATAATAGCAGTTTTATTTTAATATGCATACTTTAAATTGATGATGTAAATTTAGTACAACGTAATATGAGAACCTAGAAATAATTATATGATTCTTTCGTGAATAAATTTTAATGTTTTTGTTACAATATTAGAAATTAGATTTATTATACTAGTGTAAGTTATTTATTTTCCTTTTCAAGTTAGTAAGAGATATATAAAAATCTATATTTTATTTTATTTTATTAGATAAGTTAAGTTGATTTTACATAGAAATTTATATTTTGATTGAAGGCTTATTGTATAGAGGATGAGGTATAAGAGAGTTTGGATCATTATTATTTTTTTTTAAAATTGGTCATTTGTTTTTCTGAAGTTAAATAAGGTTAAAATGACTTTTGTAGATAGAAGTTTATTAGGAAGGAACAAGAATAACAGGTAAAAAAGAGTAATAATTTATATGAAAAGAATCATAGAATTTTATTTGATATAATACTTTATAAAAGTTGAAATTATTGAATAATTTAAAATATTATTTTTAAAAGTACATATACGTATTGCATATTTTGATAAGACATGTAGTATGACATTATATCGGAATGAAATAAGTGGTTATAATATAATATAATTGTTGTTATATTACAAAGTTATATCAATTTATACATTAATTGATCTTTGAGTAATATTAATAGTAAATATACTACATACTAATACATTATAATATAAATAACAGTAAGATTTAAGTGAAATAATATTTGAGTATTAAAGTCTGTTTATTTACCTATATGCTACATGAATGATATTTCATATAAACCTTTTCTTATATTAATTGATAACAAATGATGTTTATTAAAATTAAAGTCATAAACTTAATTAAATGTTATTGATAGAACATTTTAAGAAATGTATAAATTATCTATTCATGATTCTGGAAATAGTAACAGTGTAAAAATCTTGTATTATTATTTTTCTTCTTTTGTTTTATTTTCTTTGGTTTCATGTGTAATGTAAATAGTGTAAATAAGTTACTTGTTAAAGTTAATGTAAATAAATTTGTTAAGTTGTTTAAAAGATGTGTTGAATTCATTATTTTACACCACAGCATTTGACAACAGATAATTTGAATGTACATAATATTTGCACAATATGAATTTATTATTTTATTATTTGAGAAAGAAACACAATATTTTCTTAATATAATTTATAGAAATTGATTGACATTAACATACAATATTACAATGGTCACAAGGTAATTATAATGCATAATATTACAGTATAATATTATTTATTGCCACAGATTGTTAAATTATAAGATTTAGTATATTTTAAAATTAAGATACTACATGGAAATGAAAGACATGTATATGATTTACTTATTTTATTAGTGATTAATGGTATAATAAAATAAATAAGATTAAGCTATACACTAAAGATTATTATTGTTAGTTATTGTTATTAGAATAAGTTAGGTGTATTTAGGTTTGATATTAAATCCCTTATCATTCCTATCTACATGAATTATTATTACTTTAAGATAATTAGAAGAACCTGAGATCGTTTAATTATATTTCCTTAACAAAAGATTGAGATTTATTTATCTATTATTATTAAAGATAGTTCATTTATAAAAGTCATAGGAATGCTGTAGAGTTAGTAATGAGATAATAAAGAGGTAATAGTATTCTTATGCCATTGAGACAATGTCTTGGAAAGACATTGATTCAATGTAAATCTAATTACCAATTGTAACTTCACTTCACAGTCTCATGATTTTATTAAATATTTATTTAATTAGTACATAATATTGAACTATATTAATTTTTGATAAGTTTGTAATAAATCTGATAAGTTATAATATTATAAAATATATTAAAGATAGTTGTACATATTTTTAGCCGAGCATAATGATTTAATTGAGCTAGTCATATTTTAAATTATATCATATATCGAGAAGTGAGGGTACAATATATATATATATATATTGTACCTATATTGATATAGGCACATAATTTTATCTAAAAAAAATTATTAAAGTAATTTTTCATAAAAAAGAAACATAAAATTAAATGTTGAGTTTATTGCAGCTTGTTTTCGGAAAAGATAAGAATCAAATAGTTTTCTATCGTTAATTTTTGAAATAAGAGCTACAATCAATTAATCAGAAGGGGAGAGGGGTGTTTCATTAGAGAAATTAAACTAAGGGTTATAAAAGGAAGTAAAGAGTTTTTATTAGTATTCGTAAAAATATAATTTAAAAAGTTAAAACATACAAATCTCTTTTCATTCAAGTTTAATTAAAGAAAAAATAATGTTAAAACTAATATATGTGCGTATATATGTGCGATTGTCAACAATAGAATAAATGTTATTATAAATAAATGAAAGTTAAAGAAGATTATCATTAAAGAACACGACAATGGCTATTAGATATTAATTAATATAAAACAATACATTTTTGCATGGCTATTACTAATTAAGCAATCTTTCAAAACATGTTTATCAAATGATTATCACTGGAATTTCGACAACAGATCTTTGCCGGAGATATTAGAAAGACAACAAGGCACAGGTATAAATAGACTTTTTATCGGACAGTAGTTCAGTTCATAAATTTATTGAGTGAGTGCAGTTCAGAAATTAATTGAGCAGTTAACAAACAAAAGGCAGTGTTGAGAAGATCTTAGGAATGCACATTTATCTCCAGTTCAGATGTCCTAGAAACAGCAAATCTGCCCGTGAAATAATGTCAGCTTAACATCTTAGGAAATCTCCATCAGTATCTAATTGTCTCCGATAGTAATAATCATGAAAATCAGGAAACTCAGCAAGGAAACGTCCCAGCCAGCTGGTAAGCATTCATAATGGAAACATTTTCACAGAAAGCAGCCTCCAAAGAACAAAATTCTACGTCAACATTCAAAAGCCTAGGTAAAAACATTTGCTTATTTCATTTATACTGTAATAGCCATTGCATTGCATTAATTCGTCCGAATCTTTCAAGAGTCTAATTATATGAACTCTATATCATACATAAATGAACTATTGATGTGTGTGATTAAATTTCAAATGCTATGTAGTCCTTTATTATCATTATTATGTGTGTGCATGAGTTAATATGTGCATGATCCTTATATCAATATTATTAGTCAAAGTAGATAAATTCCCAGTGTTCTGTTATGAAAATATTCAAGAATATTTAAACTATTTAGAATGTTAATTTAAAATATGCGAGTGTTTTATTAGAAGTATAAAATGTTTAAATTTAGTAAATAAATGTTAGTTAATAAATTATCTTTAAAATTAAACTTTATTTGTCGGTCAATTCTTTTTAACAAATTCTTTTATCAATTCTTTTAATCACTAATTAAGTATAATCTATTAGTGATTACAGATAGCTGAGCTAGTCGTGGATTTAGGCGTTGAGTTAGTGGCCACTGTTCAAAGTGTGCTGTCGATTCTTTTAGACTAGACAGCTGGCACCCGTGATTAAACACAAATAAAAGTGCTTTGGATGTGGTGTTGAACTTAACAGCCGAGAAGAAGCTATGTCCTGGAAATGTAATGCTAGTTATATACTTTATAGCTATCGTTTGGGCATACATACTCCCCGAGAATGTTCTTCTCTGCCTAAGAGACCGGTGTTTCGAATGCACACATTCAAATTCGGTTCAAATGGCACCCAACGTGGGACTGAACGTAAGAAACAATAGTAACAAAATACTTTGTTTCTTGTTTAAAAATTTTTTATACAAAAGTTAAATTACGTATGTAAAAGTGCTTTAATTTTAAAAAAAAGAATTGACCGAAAACTTTTTTTTTTTCGAAATGAATAGAGATTTTGATATTTATGCTATCAAATCAGAGACAGTTGATATTTGGGTGGAGCTAAGGCGTTAGAACGGGTAGTGAAAAGGACTAAAAGGGTGGAGTTAGTGTGAGTTTCCATCTTAGTAAGAAAAATAAATAAGTCGTATTTAAATTTAGTTTAACATAAGCGCTAGTACTTTGAAATTGAAATTTTCAAAAATGGATCCGAAAGAAAGCCCAATATATTTTAAAAATCCCCAGCTAGTGGAAAAAGAGAAAGAAGAAGTATCTGAGACATGAATGATGATGAAAATGATGATGAATATGATGCAAGAGTTTAAAGAAGAATTGTGTCAGAAATTTGAACAAGCCAACAAAAGCTTAAAGCTGAATTCAAAGCAGAATTGATAAAAAATGCATCAATAAATTAAACAAAGTCAACAAGAATTGTGTCAGAAATTTGAGCAAAGCCAACAAGAGCTCAAACAAGAACTCAAAGCAGAATTGAAGACAGAAATTAGTCAGGTTAAAGGAGAAATTAAGGAATTCAGAGCAGAAGTAAGAAAAATAAGATATGAAATTATAGGAAAGGTAGAGAAAAATCAAGAAATTATAAAGGTAGATTTAGTTAAAGAAAGTAAAAAGGTTGAGGTCACGAAAGAGGTAGAAATTGAATTAGAATCAGATAGCATTGTGATAAATAAAGTAGAAACTTATGTAGATCAAAAGGTAAAAGATAGTGTAAGAGAGTTTTTACTAAGAATTAAAAATAAAAGGTTTAAAGTAAACGTTCGCATTCACTGTAGACGTAGATTTAAAACAAAGAGAAAGCGTAAGAAAAAAAATTCATGGTTAGGAAAAATACGGAGGTCTGTAAAGCTTAAAAGTTTTCTAATTTACAAGGCAGAAAACAGAACGGAAAGAGAAAGAGATAAAGTAATAAATTGTAAAAGCAGGAGAGATAAGAGAGGAAAGTTAGTTTATATTATAGAATTAGTAGAAAAAAAAGGAACTGCCTGACATAGTTTAAAAGTTAGTAAACGGGCGGAATAGTAAAGGAAATAAACAAAAAGGACCGGAAATGGACTATGAGTCTAATATAATTATTTTGACTTAGGTGAAAAGCCTGAATTAGAATTTCGCTATTTAAAATGATGGATTGTTTTGTCAAATAATAATAATGGAGGCTTTGCAAAATAAAAGATTTTTTTTTCTCCACGCACATATTAATTAAGGAAATGTTCGTAAATATACAGTTCAAATAAATAAAAATCAAAAAAATCAAGTTAAATAAATGGGTCAAATTAAGGATTTAGAAATAATGTTTGTAGAATTAAATAAATGAATAAAATAATGGAAATACATAAAATAAAAACAAGTTAAATAAATAAGTATAATATATCTGTAGAAAATAAATAAAATATTCGTAGTAAAATAAAATAGTTTTTTGAATATACGCATGTTAAAATAAAAGTTTGTTTTGAATACCGTAAGTTAAGGAAAGGAAGTAAATAAATTGTTTAAAATAATCAAGATAAAAAAAAAATCTCTAGTAAAATAATAATGAATGAATCATAATAAAGCAAAATAGTTTTTTTTCTGAGTACACGCACATTAATATATAAGTTAAAGTAATGGGTTAAAAGTAATATTGTAATATAAATAAATATGTAAATTGATGTCCGTGATAGTTTAGAATAGTATTGTAAGATTAAATAAATAATATTGAAAGGTTAAAATAATATAATTGAAAGTCAATCTAAGTTGTATTAAGAATGTATAAGGGTTCGAAATTAAAGGGATGAGGGTAGTATTGAAATGTTAGATAAGGATTAAGTTTAAAGCTGTCGACTGGATAGATTTTAGCACCCGTAATGAATTGTCTGGGATCATTCCTCTTTTAAAAAGCGCACTGGCAACAACCAGAGTAAGTCATAAGTCACTTTACCTCATTTTCCAAAGGGTAAGTCGGAAATGGACAGTTGAAAATTCCTGCCATTCGCAGCTGCTTAGTCAAAGTCCGATCAAGAGAATCGGCAATCGTTTTCCAGAGCGTAAGTCGGAATTGGACAGTTGAAATTCCTGCCATTCGCAGCTACCTCTTCTTAGTCAAAGTCCGATCAAGAGAATCAGCAGCTGAAGCTTCGTTTATAAACGATCCCTGTGCCACAAATTTAGTTTGTCCTCATGGTCACTATCCAGGACGAACATTGTAAACAATGTTGCCAGTATAGAAAGAAGAAAAGCATAATTGGAGATTGCCCTTAGTATGGAAAGGAAAAGATACCAAAAAGCAAACTTAGAAGTAATAATAAATTAAGATTTAATGTTGTCAGAGATAAAATGGTCAAAAATGATGCATTTTACTCCCAAAAGGAATATATATATATACATAGCAATTTCAATCCATTCCAAATATAAAAAATATTGTATTATTTATTTTAATAATTTACTTCTATAAATTAAATTCTGGATTTATATATTTATTTATGGTTACAACTACATTTTTTAAATGCAAAACTATGTGTATATGATTAAAAATTATTTTGATTATTAGTACTGACTGTACTCAAATCCTCTTGAAAGAGAGTGTCTGTTTCTTGTGTCTTTTTAAGTGGTGTTAAATAAAGTTCAATACTACTAGACAAAACAGTTTAAGTCATTTGATAGAATTTCATATTGTACCAGTCAAAACATGTTTATCCATCTCACATGAGCTGGAACTCACAAAATGTACTTCAAACCCAGTCAAGCCCAAGATTTAGATCAGGGACCAGCCTGAATTCGAACCCACTCTCTAAGCCCCAGATCTAACACCTAATGAATAACATAATAGTGATGGCACATGAGAATTAATTTTAAATCCGGCCGACTAGGAGAGCGGAGAAGACAATGAGACATCTATTGACTATGACTAAACTAACATATATATCAACTAGGCTGTACATTTGGAAGTGGAGAAAAAGAAGGAATTCGAACTACTCAAATAAGTTAGACAATAAAATATATTTTAATATACTGACAAATTATTATACATTTATAAATAAATTATAGACATTAGTGTGTGCGTGAATGAGCAAGCGGTAGATAATTAGATGTTTAAAATTGACACATCATAGTGTCATTCATGCTATTAGTTCTCATATGCTCTTTCTTTGCTAAATAAAATATATTATAAATAAACACACATCTTTGGTGGGTCTAATATTAAAATGCCAATCAGTATTAGAAAGAAGTTATCATAATACTGCTATTAACGCTTTAGATTACGGTTCAGAAACATGGTGACTAACATATATATTAGAGGAGCATTCTGAAATTCATTACAGATATAAATACAAACTATTTTCACTGCCATTATAGGTCATGAAAATAAATAAAATACATTTGAAAACATTTGATTATATTTAAACTTATGACAAAATATTTAATGACAAATTATTTTAACAATAGTAAGATGAACGCTTTATTTTCCCCAAGGCATATAGATACTCTTAAATATAGATATATAAATTATGAAGGTAGGATTGTATATGATTGAAATAAACTTAATTAATAAAATAGAAGTAATTGGCATTTATATATATATCTTTTAAGCAAAGCTTAATTTTAATATTAGAGCATTAAAACTGGGTCATGAAGCAAAAGAAATAATAATAATACGAAGAAGTTTGCGGTGCTGACATAATAGCCTAAAATAACTAAGAGGAAAAGGTCGTGCTTCTGGATGAAAAACAAAATGGATGGGCATAGCGTGTGCCAAACTTATGGGTCATGCCAGACTTATGGGATCACCTCCAGTGACTTTTTTATATGAAGAAAGAATATGCATAGTATGTGCCAGACTTAGGGGATCACCGCTAGAGGCATTTTTATATGAAGACTTGAGAAGAAATCTATGGGTTTGAACCTGTCGTAACCCCCAGATTAAGAAGCACGTAAGATATATATATATACGAAGATAGGCTAAATGACAGAAACGCAGTAATGATATATGTCTCTAACAACATTGAATAAATTTTACTGCTTTAAAATAAATGACCCTTGTTTGAATACTATAATAAGCCATGCAATTATAATATGGTGTATAATAAAAAAAAATAAATAAAACTAGAGAGAGATTTATATTTCATTTACTAAAATATACTTGAAGATTTTATTTAGCAAAAGAAACATTAAGATTTAGATTTCAAATTAATAAAATATACGTTAAGAGTTGATTTAGTTAAAGAAACATTAAGATTTCCCCCCATCCCTTTCTGCTATTTAAAATAAAACAATCTCATCTTCATTGATTTTACAATAACTGAAATATTTAAATACAAGATTTGAAATTTTAAGAGTATGGAAAATATGAAGTAAGACTGGCAGTTATAGAAAATAATTAATGGGTCACTCTTTCAGAATTTAATAAATAAATTATAAAATAAATGTTTCAGAGCATTAATTAGCTTGAATTCTGGATTTTCACTGGGTAGAAAATACAGAGTTAAACAAATATATATATTTTATATTAGAACATAAATAAAATGTTGGCACATAAAACAATCTGGTGAGTGTATTAATTAACAATATGTTATATTTTAAGAGGACGTTAATAAACTTGATTCATGAAGGCTTACTTAAAAAGAAGAAAGGATTTTTAGAAAATTCAATTCGTCAGATTGTTTTAGATTGACATATTAATAAGCAAGCAGATATGTAAATCAAATAATAAATAAATGACCCACTAAAGACTGCACCAAAATTAAAAGAAGTTAAGAGCACATGAGATAGGATTAAATTTATAGAAATTATTGAAAAGCAATTTACATGATATATTTAAAACAAAAAAACAAAGGTAAAGAATACATGAAAAAAGATCTTGATAGATTATTTAGACTAAATTGACTATTAGGTGGCGGCTTGGAAATTTACCTTGCAATTTTAAGAATCTATATTAAAGTATGGCATGTGCATGGCGAATTGAGGATCCAAAATGAATTTTTCTTGGTGACAGCAAACTTTTATTAGCATTCTAAAGTTCTTTTTAGACCTTTCTTCATTTCAGGGCAGCAGGATAATACGGTAGCGGCAGAGGCCGCTGAAGAGTGGTGGATTTACTGCTACATCATTTTAAGTTTCAAGCAAAATGAAATATGTTTATAATACCTCTCTCTAAAAGTAGCTAATCTCCTCTTTCAATAGTAGTTAATCTCCTCTGTGATTCAAAATTCAGTCATTTTATACTTTTTCTTTTATCAGTTGTTTTTGAAGATGCAATTGTAAGATAACGTCCAAAAATAAATTCAAATCTATTTCCAGATTAGAAATAGATTTGACATGTTTTTAACACAAGTAAATCTTTAATCTACTTAATCCCATTTATTTTAAGTAAAACTTTAATTAAAAAAATACCTTCCCCAGATTAAAACAATAGTGCTTCCAACCCCTAATTATTTTTAGACAATTAACAACACTTGCATCTTCCATATTGGATTTTATAAAAAATATATAGTTTAATAGAAAAACAAGCAATTTAAAAAGAAAAAGCTAAAAATGACATATAATAAATATTTAAAAACATCAATATTTTGTTAGTAAGTTTTGCTCCTATGTATATATTTGAGCCGCATCTATAATACTTTAATAAAAAGAACTAATAATTAATAAAAAGAATTAATAATAATTTTAAAACATGTTATTGAAACATTAAATTTTATAATTTAGGCGCGCATCTCAAACATATACATAAAAATATATACACAACAAAAAGGAGCGGGATGGGAAATAGGGGTTTGAACATGGGTTAGTAGGTAGAAACATGAAGCACAATCTTAAGCTAAGATTGACTGCTTCATTTCTCCAGACATACAATGAAACAAAAAACAAAAACATTAAAAAAAATGCCTTGACTAGGAGTTTTCAAGTGACGACCAAAAGAACGACGAAAATTTTCAAAATTGAATATGCAATCTTGTTATATAAAACTATATAGATGAAATATCATTTGGGGATGTGAATTTTCAGAAAAAGACACATCTATATAATGAAAAAAAATTTCTATGCTTGGGCTACAACACAATTTCTCCAGGCATATGGGTTTCCAAGAAAATATATAGCAATGCAATACATATAAAATTTTCAAACACATCTGTTCCTACACATTGCACATACACACCTATGTACATATATAAAGAAATACTTCTATATACCTCACATAATACTACACACTATTGGAAAAGACAGAAATGAAAAACTTTGGGAAAAAAGATGCAAAAAAAAATCCATACCCGTGTCAAATTCTTTACACTGTTTAAACTATTGAAAATCACAACATTATATGTACTCAATTAACAGCAAAAAAAATTTCTATACAAATATTTCCATTCTTAGCAAACATGGGAGAACACTAGACTTCAAAAATTTCTACATTAACAAAACTCTGGAAGTAAAAATTTACTTACATAGGGTACCATTAATATAGTAGTTCAAACTACTTTCATGATTTTTATACAATCTATTTAACCATATGAGTTTTCACTTTTAATTAATCTGTTTCTCAGAAGAAATAATTACAGACTATGGATGGAAAACATGGGTATTCACTCTTAGTGATTTATTAACATGAACAGTATTTGATTTTATAAAATCAAATATGACAAAACTAAATCATTTTATATCTCTTGAAAATTATGTACATTTTAAATATATATGATATAAATAATGAATTATTCAGGGTGTGGGAATAATTAACAGGCCCCATGTTGGGTGCCAAGCCTGAAAAAAAATCCTATGTACTGGTCAAAATATGTTTATCCATCTAACATGAGCTGGAACTCACAAAATGTACTTCAAACCCAGTCAAGCCCAAGATTTAGGTCAGGGACCAGCCTGAATTCAAACCCACTCTCTAAGCCCCAGATCAAACACCTAATGAATAACATAATAGTGATGGCACATGAGAATTAATTTTAAATCCGGCCGACTAGGAGAGCGGAGAAGACAATGAGACATCTATTGACTATGACTAAACTAACATATATATCAACTAGGCTGTACATTTGGAAGTGGAGAAAAAGAAGGAATTCAAACTACTCAAATAAGTTAGACAATAAAATATATTTTAATATACTGACAAATTATTATACATTTATAAATAAATTATAGACATTAGTGTGTGTGTGAATGAGCAAGCAGTAGATAATTCCATGTTTAAAATCAACACATCATAGTGTCATTCATGCTATTAGTTCTCATATGCTCTTTCTTAGCTAAAAAAAATATATTATAAATAAACACACATCTTTGGTGGGTCTAATATTAAAATGCCAATCAGTTATTAGAAAGAAGTTATGATAAAATTGCTATTAACGCTTTAGATTTACGGTTCAGAAGACATGGTGACTAACATATATATTACTAGGAGCATTCTGAGATTCATTACAGATATAAATACAAACTATTTTCCTGCCATTATGGTCGTGAAAATACATAAAATACATTTGAAAACATTTGATTATATTTAAACTTATGACAAAATATTTAATGACAAATTATTTTAACAATAGTAAGATGAACGCTTTATTTTCCCCAAGGCATATAGATACTCTTAAATATAGATATATAAATTATGAAGGTAGGATTGTATATGATTGAAATAAACTTAATTAATAAAATAGAAGTAATTGGCATTTATATATATATATATATATCTTTTAAGCAAAGCTTAATTTTAATATTAGAGCATTAAAACTGGGTCATGAAGCAAAAGAAATAATAATAATAATACAAATAAGTTTGCGGTGCTGACATAATAGCCTAAAATAACTAAGAGGAAAAGGTCGTGCTTCTGGATGAAAAACAAAATCTCATACCCCCTCGGTAGTGTTGAAAGTAGATAGACATGGTGCATCCCAGACTTATGCTGGTATCACTGCCAGAGGCCTTTTTATATGAAGAAATGAATAGGCATAGCATGTGCCAGACTTATGGGATCACCGCCAGAGGCATTTTATATGAAGAAAGAATATGCATAGGTGTTCCAGATAGGGCTCACCGCCAGAGGCATTTTTGGACACGAAGGCTTGAGAAGAAATCTATGGGTTCGAACCTGTCGTAACCCCCAAGATTAGAAGCATATAAGATATATATAGACGAAGATAGGCTAAATGTCAGGAACGCAGTAATGATAAATGTCTCTAACGACATTGAATAAGTTTTACAGCTTTAAAAATAAATGACCCTTGTTTGAATACTATAATACGCCATGCAATTATAATATATAGAGAGAGAGATTTACATTTCATTTACTTAAAATATACTTGAAGATTTTATTTAGCAAAAGAAACATTAAGATTTAGATTTCAAATTAATAAAATATACGTGAAGATTTGATTTAGTTAAAGAAACATTAAGATTTTCCCCCATCCCTTTTTCTGCTATTTAAAATAAAACAATCTCACCTTCATTGATTTTACAATAACTGAAATATTTAAATACAAGATTTGAAATTTTAAGAGTATGGAAAATAGAAGTAAGACTGGCAGTTATAGAAAATAATTAATGGGTCACTCTTTCAGAATTTAATAAATAATTATAAAATAAATGTTTCAAAGCGTTAATTAGCTTGAGTTCTGGATTTTCACTGGGTAGAAAATACAGAGTTAAACAAATATATATATTTTATATTAGAACATAAATAAAATGTTGGCACGTAAAACAATCTGGTGAGTGTATTAATTAACAATGCATTATATTTTAAGAGGACGTTAATAAACTTGATTCATGAAGGTTTACTTAAAAAGAAAGAAAGGATTTTTAGAAAATTCAATTTGTCAGATTGTTTTAGATTGACATATTAATAAGCAAGCAGATATATAAATCAAATAAAAAAATAAATAAATGACCGCACCAAAATTAAAAAAATTAAAAAAGTTAAGAGCACATGAGATAGGATTAAATTTATAGAAATTATTTGGGGAAAAGCACATTTACAATATATATTTATAAACAAAAAAAACAAAAGTAAAGAATACATGAGAAAAGATCTTGGTAGATTATTTAGGTGGCGGCTTGGAAATTTACCTTGCAATTTTAAGAATCCATTTTAAAGTATGGCACATGCACGGTGAATTGAGGATCCAAAATGAATTCTTCTTGGTGACAGCAAACTTTTATTAGCATTCTAAAGTTCTTTTAGACCTTTCTTCATTTCAGGGCAGCAGGATAATATGGTAGCGGCAGAGGCCACTTAAGAGTGGTGGATTTACTGCTACATCATTTTAAGTTTCAAGCAAAATGAAATATGTTTATAATACCTCTCTCTAAAAGTAGCTAATCTCTCAATAGTAGTTAATCTCCTCTGATTCAAAATTCAGTCATTTTATACTTTTTCTTTTATCAGTTGTTTTTGAAGATGCAATTGTAAGATAACGTCCAAAAATAAATTCAAATCTATTTCCAGATTAGAAATAGATTTGACAACATGTTTTTAACACAAGTAAATCTTTAATCTACTTAATCCCATTTATTTTAAGTAAAATTAATTAAAAAATACCTTCCCCAGATTAAAACAATAATGCTTCCAACCCCTAATTATTTTTAGACAATTAACAACACTTTGCATCTTCCATATTGGATTTTATAAAAAATATATAGTTTAATAGAAAAACAAGCAATTTAAAAAGAAAAAGCTAAAAATGACATATAATAAATATTTAAAAACATCAATATTTTGTTAGTAAGTTTTGCTCCTATGTATATATTTGAGACGCATCTATAATACTTTAATAAAAAAACTAATAATTAATAAAAGAAGTAATAATAATTTTAACCCTTAAACCGCTAATTAAATCATTGGTTGTATGAGATAAAAATCAAATCTTTTAATTGGCCAACTCACAAACTGAAGACAAAGCCTATTGTTAAAACATATTCGTCTATAATATTAAATTCAACTCAGATACGTTTATAAAAAGTATATAATTAATTTTTCAGGTCATGAAGAAAACGAAAGTTCTTTCAAAAATAAATTGCTATTTATTTATTCTAAGATATTCTATATCGGCAACATAAAAGTTATAATGTAAACAAAAAGATCGACTTTTACGTTATAGAAAAGTAAATATTTCTTTTTACTACATCTTCAATATATTTACTTAAATCTTCAATATTTTTCGAAAATAATTTTGTTTTTTTATTATTCTCTCTGAAAATTATGTTTAATTTCCATAAATATTATTTAATAATAATTTAAATCGTATTCGAAATGAAAATCTCAGCGTTTTTCTTTATTTTCTTTGATCAGGCAGTTTCTTTGTTCTTTCCAGCCAATCAGAATGTCTTTTTCGGCTGAGAGCATGCTAAGAACCAATCACAAATAATGTTCCTTCTTTGTTTAGGTTTAAAATGCGTTTTTTTTTATTTTTTACTTCTAAAATAAATCGGAAGATGTCACGATCGTACAGAACTTTTAAAAACGAATTAAATACGTATTTAACGAATTTTATCGTATAAAAACGAACTAAGTTAGAGTGATTTTAGATGTCGACGAGGAGTCTCGTCGAGCGCGGGAAAAGGGTTAAAACATGTTTTTGAAACATTAAATTTTATAATTTAGGCGCGTATCTCAAATATATACATAAAAATATATATATGACAAAAGGAGCGGGATGGGATATAGGGGTTTGAATACGGGTTAGTAGGTAGAAACATGAAGCACAATCTTAAGCTAAGATTGACTGCTTCAATATTAAGATATAATATTTACAAAAATTGTTGAATAAACATATATATTTATAATAAGAAACTATAACCATTTTTATCATGTATTATTATAATATATATAATATTAAAATAAAAATTGTCATGGGTATAAGATGTAAACATATATTTTGGATTCATCCACATACACATTTTGTTATTAATATTAGTAATATACAGATTTTTAAACTGGGATATAACAGCCAGCATGTGAGTAATAGAAGTGCTGCAGAAATATCTGAAAATTTGATTTTAAGACATCCTACTACATCTTGCAACTAACTGTATTCGATGAACAATGATTGGGATAATCTATTCAAAACATCAATTTAATACTAATATTAATAACAAACAAACATATATAAAGATGTTATATTATAACAGTAAGAATTAAGAAAAACATTTCTGTAGATAATAAACTTAAAATTAAGATTATTGTTATTTAGAGTACATGGGCATGCATTTAAAAAATAATAAGTAAAAACAAAATCCATTCAATCCTAAAATAAATTTAAAGCTGTATATCAAAAGTATATGAAATTTAATAATTTCATATTTAATAAATAATTTACAAAATTTAAAATGTTAATTATGTTAATATTTAAATGCTAAAGATTTCTGATTTGAAAAATATTTATTTGTAAAGATATTATCACATAATAATCTTTAATTGTAGAATAATACTTAAAATAAACAATACTTTATTTAAACATATAATTACAAGAGTATTTCTAAGATAAAACTTTCCAATTAGAGAAATGCAACAACTTATTAAGTGCTAAATATATAATGATATGATTATAAAAATGCCAAAAAAAAAAAAAAATAACCAAAATCTATGTTTAAACTTATTATTATGCAAACTTAATGTTAATTTCATAAGTGAAAAACTAAACTAGAAAGATAAAAATTGAAGCTATAATTATAACAATAAAAACTGTACTAAAACAAAAAAAGTCTCACATGCAAAATTGTAAAAAGTATATTTATTATAAAAAAAGAAAAAGAAATTGCATTTATATAACTTTTATATTTCAATACACCCAACAAACTAGGTCAATTTTAAATTACATGGCCGATATAAGTATTTCCTTGCTAATATAATTTTTTATTTTAATTCAGAACCTCTCACATATATGATTTGTTTACATTTTCTATTAAGAGAAATAGTTTCACTTATTTTTATTCAATAATAAAATATTTATGCTACTATATTATTTTATTTTTAATGCTTATCAATAACTAGATCGCATTATATATACATATATTATACCATTAAGCATCACATGATCACATCTCCTATACTAGCACATTAATTGTTGAAACAGAGCAAAACTCTCCATACAGTACTGCCATTTGTGCTAAACAGAGTAATCAATGGATGCCAGAAGATTCTTGTGCATAAAATCCCTATCTAATGCCTACTCATCCAATATCCCCAGACTAGTTTCTGGCTTGTGGCCTTTGTCAGTGAGGAGCTTTGGATCTGAGAGCACTGCATCCTAAGATCTAGATGCAGTGCTCTCAGATCCAAAGCTCCTCACTGACGAAGGCCACATGCCAGAAACTAGTCTGGGGATATTGGATGAGTAGACATTAGATAGGCATTTTATGCACAAGCCTTCTGACATCCATTGATTACTCTGTTTAGCACAGGTGGCAATACTGTATGGAGAGTTTTGCTCTGTTTACATATATTATACTTTATTATATAGCTTAACAATTACAGGTTTAACACGGATTTATTTTAAGTGGAGAAATTTTAAATTTTCATACTTAGAAGCCATTAAAATGCATTGTACTTTATTTTGTTTTTTCATAGGTTATGTTAAATAACTATTTAAAAAAATCAAACACTTGGTTTGTTTAACTAGATACAGTTTTCAGACTTTGTCAATAGTGTATTATTGTAGGGATTTTATTATAATGAAGAGAATTGCATTAAATAATATTATTATCATAAAATTTGTTAAGAATTAAATATTTGGGCATGAAAAGAAAAGGTGTTTAGTGAAATGTATAAGAAAATAATATAGCATTTTAAAAAAAGATACTATTGTTTTTGAAAATAGTAAAATCTATTTAGGAAAATATATAAAAAGATTAAAAAAGGCATATAACATTACTGACTGAGAGTTCATAAGAAGTTTGAGTATCAGACCTGCAAGGACCAGAATCAATTCTGGGATCTCCCGATCTGACTACCAACTATGCCAACCACATATGATTGTAAAAAGATAATATGGCATAATAAAAAAAAGAGAAAGATAATATTGTTATTAAAAAATTATTGCACAAGATAGCATTGGAATCAATTCTCTGATCTCACATTCCAGAGTCAATTACTCTACCATAAACTGAAAGAGACATATAAACTCTGTAAAATATCATTGATAAACACAATTTCCTCACATGCAGAATTACTGTAATATGAGGCAATATTTTTAAAATAAGTATCATTTTTAAACATGTTATTAATGGTAATGTTACATTTTTTATAAATTAGGATATTTAAATAAAGGTATTAAGGAAATCTAAACATTCCCATTAACATATAAATTTTATTAATTATAGTAACAAAAGGCATTTGGCCTGCTCAGTTTTGTACAATAGTAGAGAATATATGCAATACATTTTGAGGCTCAAGAAATTGTCACAAGTCTGTGTAAAAAAGTGTTCCTTTTATATATAAATAAAAAATATTTACAATCAGAACATGTTTTTAACATTAAAGTGATTTGAAAATCTAAACATTTACATACGAGTTTTATTAATTGTCATGCAAAATGACATTGTCCTATTTGGTTAATGACAATGATAAGAGTATGTACATTGTATTTCAAGTTTAAAATTCCAGACTCAGGAAATTGTCACAACAAGTTTAACTAGAGTATATACTAATAATGAGGTGATTCGAAAATATATTTCATTTCCATAAAAAAAATTATTAATTCTCTTGGGATGTTTTGACACCCCTGTAATAAAGTGTTCTGTATCCCACAAAGAATGCAATTAAAACTAAAAAAAATTACAGAAGGATTACTTACATATTGAAAAGCAAAAACTACTTTCCTTATAATAATGTAATATTATTTCTGCATTATGACTAAAAATAATCAATTAAAAAAAATAATGACTTGATTTTAATTCAAATAGTTCTGTAATCCAAGGTATTTTTTGTAATGTGTGGTCTAATATTTTACAAAAAAAAATCGTACTATTTGATACTTTCAAGATTTTGATGAAATCGTCAGAGCATTTTCAAAAATTAGAAGTTTTGATGGTTCTTTTTTTTTTGTAATGACACATTTAATAAATTGTAGAACATAAAATTATCTTATATGATTTATTACTAGTAATAAAGAAAAATATGACATGGACTCAGCAGATAAAGTTGTTTAACATCATTTTCATCTGCAAACAATTGCCTTTGTTATTTTTTTAACCATAAAACGATACTACCATCTTATAGATGCAAAAGTTTTTAAATTATAACATTTATGAAAATTGGTGGCATAAGTTATTAAAAGACAAAACTATTATCAAATTCTTTAAAAATAACAAAAATACTAATGATACAATGAAGATATGTATATAAAGAATAATATGATGATCAAATGAAAATTTATGAATTTTTGAAGTATCCTCTGTTAAAATATAATGATTCTATAATTGTTAAATATATATTTTTTGTAATTTTAATCTATATATATATATATATATTTCAATTATCAAATTTAATTTGAGGTAGGAAAACTTAAACAATTTAAATTTCACCCGTATTCCATTTGATATTTGCAATTATTTAAAAAAGATTGATAATATTTGTAAAAAAACAAATGTGACTTTTCCATATTTATAATATAAAAAAATTTTATTATATCATGCTCATGAAACAGCGTTTAAGACCTATCACATGACTTCAGCTTATTCATTGAATAAACTGAAGTCATATGATAGTCATGTGATATTTTATTGGTTTATAAAACTTTTCCTGGCCACGGGATAGATACCTTTAGTTGTTAAAAGACTAGGAATACCACAATGTATAGGAACTGAACTGGCCTCAGTTCTACATGTCTGTACAAGAATGTTAGCTTAGGTTGAAAATATTTGAGTGTTTTTCAAATTAGGCTGATAGCTTATTTGTGAAATGATGTATGACAGAGAAAAGATGCTTTAGATCCTAAAGATCAAGACCCTGGTTCAAGATCAAAGCTTCTCATTGATGGAATTCAAAAGTTTGAAACTAATATGGGTATATTGGATACAAAAACACTGGATAAGAATTTAGTTAAGCACTATCATCTGCATCTGTCAATTACTACAGCTTTCACTAAGTAGTATAGATGTGATAAGAGGGAAAAAATATGCTGCTGAAATACATTCTTTATCATATGTTAACATAATATTACTCTTGGCATAGTGATTAACTCTTCATATTAAATATAAAAATATAACCAGCATAGTAATTCATAAAAAAAACATTAGATCATTTATTCAAATAATTTTTTTTTGTTTTACCTTGGGGGCAAGTGTATTCCAGATAACCCACAATCATGTACAAAAATAGACATGACCTCAAGAGAAAAGTCAAGGAAGCTGTCTTCATCTCCAGAGACAAAGACACCATAAACAGGAAAGACACATGCTATGCTTTATCGAGAAAATGGAATGTCTAGCATATTCAGCATAAATTTGCATATCATTAACCTTATTAGCAGTCACGCTATGATTATGAATGCTGGACCCTTTGAAAGCACTAAACTTGTTTGTTCTTATTCATCTATTTGGTAACAATACACAGCTTTGAGGACAATTGTGCTACACATGCAAGCCAACTAGAATAGATCATTTATTGTTTATTTACTTGTATCTAATACAAAATTCATCTGACATTCACAAAATGATTCTAAATTAGATTTTGAGCCTTTGTGTACATACTGATGTAAACTGAGAATTATATTAATCTAATTGTTTTTGTTCTAATTTTATTTTAATAAGAAGTCACTGCTCTTAACTAAAAGTGTTCAGTTTGGAGTCATCTTTTACTTTTGAGATATTTAATAATTTTTGTGGCATAGCAAGCTAATGTGATTATTAAATGTTATCAATGCTGTTTTGATATTAAAATATTGCAAATTACTTAAATGTAGTAACCCTAATAAATTACATCCTCTCACTTTACATTTGAATGTGAACATAATGATTTTATAGGATAAGCCAAACGTTTCGATCAGTTTAATTATAAATGGATTATCATATATAGAACAAAGAGAATCCAAATGGAAGAACCAATATCAACTAGATTGTTCTTATATAAAACTTCAGATATTGTGTCTTACTTAAATTAATTTTATTAGAATCAAGCAGATGTGTTAAAAAAATAAATTCTAATAATAATAAAAAAAATGTGAATTGAAAAAAATTTTTTCTTCTTATTTTAAATTATATGAATAATGTATTAATTTGTCTATACTTCTTAAATATTTTTTTTTGAATTGTTAAAAGTGAAGATAATTTTAAAATGAAAGTAAAAAAAAGAATCATTTAACATTTCATAGAAGACAGTAAATAGCTTTTTGATATTATTAAGATATAATTATATATATATAATTATACATTTTTTAACAGCTTCAATCATTTTATAATTTTAATTTAAAAAAATTTAATATTTCTACATTCTTTCAATCTATTTTATTATCATTAATATTATTTTTTATTTTAAAACAATCTTAAATTAAAACTGTCTTCAAGTTGATAATGAGTAGTATTGATAGCTACCTATACTGGTAGTTAATACCAATGTTTGTAAACAATAGATAATTTTTAATACTTTCATTTATAGATGCAAAGCAAAAAGCTGCAAGAGTAGAGATTAAATTTGTTATAAAACTAGGATCACATATTGGATAAAAAAAACCTGGGGTTTTTTTTCAGAACTTTGTTAAAACAGGTAAAAACTCTCTATACGTATTGCCACTCAGTGCAAGCTAGACTAATCAGTGGATGCCAGAAGGCTTGTGCAAAAAATCCCCATCTAGTGCCTATTCATCCATTATCCCCAGATTATTTTCTGGCTTGTGGTCTTCAACAGTGAGGAACCTTGGATCTGAGAGCGCTGCATCTAGGTGCAGTGCACTCCATTGATTACTCTAGCTTGCACTGAGTGGCAATACATTTAGAGAGTTTCTGCCTGTTTTAATAACAGTTATGAACAGGCATAAGAAATGGTGATCATGTGATGTTTATTGGCTCAGAACTTTGTTACTATATTTTTGAAGATCCTAATTTTATGAAGTAAAGAAAATAAGAACTGAAGTTTGAAATATGGTTGAAATCCTTGATACTCTATAAATCATGCTACTTTTATTTAATTTGAAGAAAAAAGTGCAGTGAGCTTCAAAAAACCTCAACAAGATGAATTTAAAGAAATTTTTTAAATTTTAAAATACTTGACTATATTTCCTTAATGCTGATGATTAATAAATGAAAGGAATTAAATTTTATGCCTAATTCAAAATATTGCTAGAAATAAGGCATTATTTATTTCTTGTAAAATTGAAAACATAAAAAATAATTTTTGACCACTAATTCATTTCTACATGGGAGAGAAAGGGAGGATATTGACTGGAAGGTCTTTTTTCAACTAAGTTATCATGTTTTCATAATATGATCTATTGATGGCCCTGATTTAGTTTGCGCTCATGTCCATTTTGAAATCTAAAAACCACCATTGATACATCCAACTGATAAATGTCATAAATATTGAAAAAAAGTACTTTAAATTCATATTTTAAAAATTATAACTTAGTAAAAACAATATGAATTATTTTATTAGGGATTTTTAAATGTATCTTCATAAACTATTTAAAATATGATGGTGCAAAGCACCAGAATTTGCAGGGAGGGAAGGATGATTTGGCCGATTGTCCAAATGATGCAGAAGTCTGATCAAACCAAGCTTATAATTTCCTAATACTAAAAGATTATACTATATGCCCATATAAAATAAAGCACATTATTTGTTCTAGCTTATAATTTCTAAAATATGAATTTAAAGTATTTTTATTCAATATTTATGTCATTTATTAGTTGGATAGGTCAGCAGCAGTTTTAGCTGGTCTTTAGATTTCAAAATGGCTGTGAGTGCAAACTAAATCGGCATCCTTTTGATTTTTTCCCCCATCCAAACAGATAAGTGGTTACATTTTAAAACTTGCAATACTATTGATAACAATAGCATTTGAAAATTTGGTGATTTACATTAACATTTCTTCCATCATTTGATAAATTAATAACCATAAAAATTGGTTTTTTTAAAAAAAAGTTACCATGATTCTTATTGATTTTGCAAATGTAAATTTGTGTTTTATTCTTTATGGATAAAATCATTTCAGTATGACACAAAACAAACAAAATAAAAAGACTTTACATAAAAAATAGCTAGCACAATTTTATAAATATTACTTTTTAATTATTTCTTTTCTTATATTCCTTTCTTCATGTAAAATTTTATTATCAAAACTAAAACTTTTGTAATACAATATTTAATAGTCATAAAATAATCAAATTATTTTATTTTAATTAAATTATATAAGTTTTTCTTTTTAACTTGTTTTAATAAATGAATTATGGTACTTTCTAATATATAAAATTCTACAATGCTGTTGCTGTTAATTTTATGTATTGTATTAATAATACTTCAGTGACCATTGTAAATTTTATCTTTAGAATTATTTATTAATTTATTTGGATATAAAATTTTGGCACTGATAAATTTTTGAAAATTGTTTTTATATGCAATTGAATGGACGGTTGGAGTATGGAGTGGATTGAAGCCTGTCCATTAAAGTATGAAGATTGGCTATCCTAATATATATCTGAGCACTTATTGCATATATGTGTAGAGATGATAATCTGGACCAACTGATGATTGCTGATTTAGCATGAAATACATATATTGGTGATTATTTATCTTATATATATATATATATATGTGTGTGTGTTCGAGTGTATCAGTTTTATGAGATAGAGGGAAGAATGATGAATCGTGTGAAAGTCTTTGCTCATATATCATATATATCTATTTTTTTGCAAATCTTCGATGTATAAATTTAAATTTTCAAGTTTACTCAGTTGCAATCTATATAAATCATATAAAAACTAAAACCATGTTATGTTTTATAATCATACAATAATATCTAACAAAAACGTTAATTTTGATAATAAATTTTTACACAATGAAAAGAGAATGAAAAAATTAATTAATTAATCTTTTTGAAGTCATGCAGTTTACAAATGTATAGAAAGAGATGAGAGAACAAACATAAACTTTAAAAATATCTAAAAATTTAATATTAAAAAAGCATTTACTTGTTCCATTTCTAAGTTCCTATAACAAACTGTAAAGACCATATATACATAGTCAGGAAAACAAATCCTAAAAACCAAGTAATGACCACCAACTTGCATATATATATATATATATATATATATATATATATATATATATATATATATATATATATATATATATATATATATATATATACATTACCACAAACAATACAAAGTCAATTATCACTACTTACAATCACAGGATAATCTCCAAATGAAATAACCGATCCTGATATACATACCTTCTCTCTTATATCCCTCTAGGGTGAGGGAGACACAAGAGACATTTAAATTATATAAAAAATGATGAATATATATTTATTGCAGTAAATAATGCATAAATGCAGAGATAATAAGTATTAAGATTTATTAATGTAATTTTAAAAAATAACAATAACAAACAAAAAAAATTTATAAATACATTTCCTTTGCCAATTATAAGAGCAATTGGGAGCGCTGGGTTTTAAACATATTTAAAAAAAAAATACAAAAATTAGATAAACATTACTACTAATTTACAATGTGAGTTATTGTTAACTCTTTGATATACATTTTAATTAGTTTCATAGATTTGGCATGATTGAGAATTCACTACACATGTTTTATTATTACTTTAACTACACATGTCTTATCATTATTTCAAGTTTATCAACTATTATTAATTTTATAATTAAATCTCTATTCATATACTCTTCTTATGCACTATGCATGCAAAACATGGACATGATAATATATTCATGTATTCCCATAATTCTTGGAGGGATACCTTGATACAACTTAGGCATGTCTTAATAAATGCATAATTAAAATGTGTGGTATAGTTGAGTAGAACTCAGCTTAAAAACTTTAACTACATCAGTGAGGGAACACAATCACAAATGATCCTCAGATCATGGCATTTTCATAATTATAACATTACAGATACTATACATCAGGTCAGAAAAGTATCTTGCAAATATGACTAACATATAAATAAATCATTGTCATTGTAAGTTGTAATAAAAGGAATTACCCAGTAATACACTATATGTAAAATAAGATATTTCAACCTTTGTGTGGGTATACAAAAGAAAATACATCCAGTAAATTAACAATATAAAGCAGGACATAAGCAACTGCTTCAATAATTAGTACACAAAGGCAAATAAAATCTAGCAATGAATAATAAAGAGGAGAAATCCTTAATTAATTATTGAGTGACCTGTAATTTAAAGCTATACATATATTAAGCATGAACTTACACTTATGTTACAGTAATGATCATACACTATATTCAGATGTGAGTTCAACATCTATTCTGCAGAATCACTCCCTACACTATAATATGAAGATAAAATTAATTGATATCTCATCTCATTCATTCAAAGACTGTATACACAAACATGTGCACTCATTCTGATACTTTTTAAATATAGTTTAAGATATGTAACCATAAGATAATTTATTAAATGTGAATGCAATATCTGATATTATTAAAAAAATGTATTTTTAAATCTTACTCTTTCGTGGCTCAAATAAATACCTCTAATTAATATTTTACAGATTTCTTAATATTACTTGAGTCAGTTTCACATTAAAGAAATGTTATGTGTGTCTACCTAATTTAAGTTTTCCCATAATTATCTGACTTAGAAACAAACAAAACATTTTTTTTTTCAAAAATTTAATTATATTCCAAAAGGAAGAAAACATTTGATCAAGCATAAGGGATAATTAAGTATTTTATGAATATAAAAGTAAGTTTTTTGATAGATTAAAATGCTTATTGGAGTAGTTTAAAAAATATGTATTCACACATTCATCGCCCTATTGCTCAATACTAGTCATATAACATATGTATTAATTATGATGATGACCAAATAAAAGTACATATGATAGCATTTCAAATATACATAAAACAAGAGATATACATAATAATACACAATCAAAATATTAAGTAATATAAAAGAAAATATAAACCAAAAGATTAATATCTAAATACATGTACATATTCTACAGTAATCTTAATGTAATTATAAAAGACTTGAACTCAGACTTTCAAATCCCCAACAGCTATACAATCCATCTTATACAACCGATAAACATGATCATGTACATGTGATGAGATAAATGATCTCCAATATATGTATTTTGGGCTAAGCCAATACTCATCAGTTAGTCAAGATTAGCATCTCAACACACACACACACACACATATATATACACACACACACACACATATATATATATATATAATCAGTGCTCAGTTTATATTAAGATAGCAAATCTTCAAACATTAATGGACAAGCTTCAATTTTTCTCTACTCTCCAACTTTTCAGGTATCCATATCATTAAAATCAAAAAATGGAATGCTCAAAGTTTTTGCTGATGCCAATATTATTGTCATACCCATGTTGACCTTAAGTTAATCTGACCCTTCCCAAATAGAACATTAATATGTCCATTTAATTATATAAAAAAGGGATGGGCAGAATACAGGCTGAATATGTAATATTTAAATACATGTATATTTTCTATTCTAAACTTAATGTAATTATAAGTGACTTAGAACTCAGACAGACAACATCTCCACAGCTATCCAATCCATCTTATATTATCAGTACACAGGACCACATACAAGTGAAAAGATAAATGATTTCCAATGTAGATACTTCATGCAAGGGCTTTGAGCATTCCATCTTCAAATTTTTAATGAGGTGGATGGCTGAAAAGTTGGAGAATGAAGAAGATTAAAGCCTGTTCTTTAAATTTTGAAGATTTGCTAACTTAATATAAATTTAGCACTGATTGTATATGTGTGTGGAAGATGGTGAGCTGGACCAACTGATGAATGCTGGATAAACATAAAAATGTATTTTGGACATCATTTACCTTTTTCATTTGTATGTGGTCATGTATATAAGTTGTATAAAATGGATTGGATAGTTGTAGGGAGATTGAAAGTCAGACTTCAAGTTCCTTATAATTACATTAAGTTTAGTATAAAAAATATACATGTATTTAAATATTACATATTCAACCTGTATTATGCCCATCCCTCTTGTGTACAATTAAATGGACATATTAAGGTTCTATTTGTGAGAGTCCAGATTGACTTTAAGGCAACATAAATATGACAATAATATTGGCATCAGCAAGAGGTTTTGTGCATTCCATCTTCAGATTTTCAATGATATAGATGGCTGAAATTTGAAGAGTGGAAAAGATTGAAGCTTGTTCATTAAAGTTTGAAGATTTGCTATCTTAATATAAACTGAGTACTGATTGTGTATATGGATGGGAATTGGTGATATGGACCAATTGATCAATGTTGATTCAGGATGAAATATGTAAATTGGAAATCATTTATAATTTTTGCATGTAAATGATCATGTGCATCATTTGGATAAAATGGATTGAATAGCTGTGGGAAGTTTGAAAGTCTGAGTTCAAGTCCCTTATAATTAAAAAAACTATTAATAATTTACCAACATTCATCTAACTGTAGGAAAGTCCAGGCTAAAAGTTCAAATTTCTCTTAACTTTATTTGCCTAGGCAAAGAGTTTGAGCATAGCTATGTTTATGAGTTTTGTGTAGCTTCAGTGGTACAGCTTTCTTAAATTTGTGATTTACATTTTTTTATGCCAATCCAACTATGCAGAACATATTTTTAATTTCTGAAGCACCCTTTTCTTTTGTCACATTCTAACATTTATTAGACAAATGAAGTCTATAAATTTGAAAGACATTGAATTTCTCATCATTCATCTAGTTATAATTGACTTATTGGAGTAGACATTTATGGTAAACACTGTTCTTTCAGGGATGGATGGCAAATATATTTCTCTTGCTTTATGAATGTAGGTATGTGGACATGATCAACAACTGACAGGATCCAATAACAATGGCTTGAATGAATTTCATGCTGGAACTTCTAGCTCACACTCCTATGATATAGCAGGACAGAGTGGATGCTGGCTTCCACCCCTTCATGCTTAGATTTTCCATGAACATTACTAAATGATGCATTGGAATTGAAGATCATTACAATATATTTTGCCAAATTTATATACAATTTGTAAACAAAAAGTATCCAAATTTAGGTTTTAGAACTAAGGTTACAGCCTTAGTAAATTATTACTTAATATAATAATGGGCGTTTAATAAAATTTATAATTACAACTTTAAATTATCGTAACAGATTTCTTACTATAAGATCTTTTCATTGACTCGTAGTAAATCGTAAGATTTCGCGAGTATTAATGTATTATAAGAATTGTGGATTTAATTAGTGAAGTATTGAATAGCTTCACACTCTTAGATCAAAACACTTCAGCTTCACCTATTTATATATAAAAGTAGGTTGAAGTAAAGAAGGATTCTCTCTTTTCTTCATAGCGTAAGCTTGTGTTTTTAAGACCTATAGAGGTCCCTACCTTCGTATTTTTCAGACGCTTATTTCTAATGTTACAGCCTTAGTAAATTATTACTTAATCTACTCATCTAAAATTTTCTGAAATTATCATTTTCCAAATTAATTCTGTTTATAAATTTCTGAACACCTGTTGTTTACTCCTCATTTCTAAAATAATTAAAGAATATTTAACACTCTTACCTCATTACCAATCTTTACCAAAATATGTTAATAACTTTTAATGAAACTAAAATGGATAGAGATCTTTTCTTTTTTTTATATAGTTTTAATCATTTAGAAAAATAACAATCTGCTTATATACCTTTCAGTTAATAAGACCTTACAAGAAAATGCTTTATCTGTAACTAAATGAGACTCCTGCATACTTGCAATTTATTAAGCATTATATAATATACCTAGCAATGCTAATTTAACTTATTTATTTAAAGTAAAATTAAAAACTGAATAACTTTTGTATGTAATATTATGTGATTCTACATCTCACCCACACACATATGCACATACAGCACTTAGTTCTATTTAAAAGTGTTTTAACTTTTCTAAATAAAAAAACCTCGGGTTTTATTCCTTTTAAAAAAAATTAAAGTGACTTAACTTTTTCTCCATTTTTTCTGATCATATACATCATTAGTCTGAAGATAAATGTTGTCAGCTTTAACTTGCTCTCAAACTGCTAATTTTTACATTATTTTCCCAGTTTTACACTTTACGTTATTTTGCCAGTTTTAGACTTACTTTATCAAGAAAAATGCACTATATAATCCTGCCTCCTTTAAAGTTATTTTACAACTAAAAAATTAATATTTAAATTTAAAGTTATAACAATGAGATAAGCCCTGTCTTTCAAGATGCTGATTGGTTGTTTTTCATTCTCTACAATAGGGAGCATTTGTCAATACTTTTGACAGACTAAGTTTTTTGTTTTGATTTTCAAAATGAAAATGTATGTTTTAGAGTATTATTTTAGAAGAAAAGTTCAGATTTTACTAAAAAATTATTTACTTTTACACAAAAGTAAATTGAGAAAGAAATCAATGACATAGGTAGCATTTTGTAATAGGTTACAAAAAATATGTTTATGTTGTCCATTATAGATTATTTTTATCAATTATAAATAGAAATTTATTTTTAAAAAAACTTTTTTGTTTATTTTAATAATCTGACAAATTATTAATTTGCTTTTTAGGAACTAAACTAAAATGAGTGTAATTTTAAAACAAATATACTTTTACTGTGAATTCTGTAATTGATCAATCACAAGTTTAGAACTTTAATTCACTTGGCCAAAATGAATTTTGAACTATAAAAATGTTATCACAAAGCATATGTATATAAATACACATGGATATAAAATGAAGCAAATATGTAAACAAATATATAATAGAAAAAGCAAATCATCTATCATGTGACTTGCTTTAACCTTGTATTATAGATATGTATCATAGGGAATGTCCCAATAGCTTTAACAAGCTTCCGTCAATAAGTGCCACAAGAGAAAGCATTTAAACATCTCTATCTAGAATAATTCCTATCCTCAGACCAGTTTTGAGATTTTGGCTCTCCTCAGTGAAGTGTTAAAACATTCTGACACTAGATCTAAAAATATCAGCTCAAAGCCAGCCCTTATCTAATACATAACTAACTATTCAGTAGAAAATCTGAAATTTTCAGACACATAAATGTCTCTATATCTAGCTATATAACTTAAATAGCTATATGTGTCTGAAAACACATCAGCCTCACCATATATTAATAACCTCAGCAATATAACATTGCCAAATCCTCAAGAGCAAAGTTATAATAATTAAAAAAAAAGTCATATCACATGATTTGTTTTAAGACTGCATTAGAGATATGTAATATAGAAGTGTACCAATAGCTATAACAAGCTTTCATAAAAATCTCTATCTAGAATAATCCTTACCCTCAGACTGGTTTCAAACTTTTGGCTCACCACAGTGAGGCACTGGAACATTCAGACACTTTGATCTAAAAATGCCAACTAAAAGCCAGTACTTATCTAATACATAAACTAGTAATATATTAATATATGATGAGGCTGAAGTGTTTTCAGACCTACATAACTATTTAAGTTAGATATCTGGATTTAAAGACATTTATGTGTCTGAAAATTTCAGATTTTCTACTTAATAATTAAGTATTAGAAAAGCACTGGCTTGAAGTTGGTATTTTTAGATCTAGTGTTTGAATATCTCAATGCCTCGCTGAGATGAGTCAAAAGCATGAAACTTGTCTGAGGATAGAAATTATTCTAGGTAGAAATTTTTAAATGCTTTTTTCTTGTGATACTTATCGATGAAAGCTTTGAGCTATTGGTATGCTCCCTATATTACATATCTTTAATACAAACTTAAAACAAGTTGCATGACATATGACTTGGCTTTTTTAATTATTATAATTTTGCTCTTGGGGCTTTGGCAATGTTACATTGCTAATGCTGTTAATAAATGGTGAGGCTGTTTTCAGACCTATATAGCTATTTAAGTAAAATAGCTGGATTTAACGACATTTACGTGTCTGAGAATTTCAGATTTTCTACTTAATAGTTAGATATTATATAAGTGCTGGCTTTGAGTTGTTATTTTTAGATCTAGAGTCTGAATATCCCAGCTCATCACTGAGGTGAGCTAAAAGCTCAAACTAGTCTGAGGATAGGGATTATTCTAGATGGAGATTTTTACATGTTTTCTCTTGCATCACTTATCAATGAAAGCTTGTTTGAGTTATTGGTACATTTCCTATATTACAAATCTGTAATATAAGCTTAAAACAAGTCACATGATATATGATTTGCTTTTTTCAATTATTATAATTTTCTCCTTGGATCTTTGGTGATGTTATATTGTTAGGGCTATTAATATACAGTGAGGCTGAAGTGTTTTATTTAAGTTAGAAAGCTGGATTTAAAGACATTTACATCTCTGAACATTTCAGATTTTCTACTTAATGAATTATGTATTAGATAAGTGCTGGCTTTGAGTTGGTATTTTTAGATCTTGGGTCTGAATGACCCAATGTCTCAATGAGATGAGCCAAAATCTTGAAACTGGTCTGAGGACAGGGGTTATTCTAGATAGAGATTTTTAAATGCTTTCTCTTGTGGCACTTATTGGTGAAAGCTATTTAGAACTATTGGTACACTCCCTATATATATATGCAAATGGTCATCTTACAAAAACTTTCTATCATGAAATTAATATTTATATAAATTTAGGAAATAATATTATGTGTGGTTTAATTCAGATTGTTAGATTCTGAAGCAAAAGGCCTTTAGATTGATTCCAGTTCTGGTACTCATACATCTTATGAATTCTTAAACAATAAACCATTTGATTGTTTTGTTTTTTTTTTGGTTTTATATGCAATAAAGGTGATAATATATAAAAGTAGACCATAAAGTTAAAAATATAATAGGAAAATTGTGGACAAATTTTTAAAAAAACTTAGACTACTTTCATAGATAATGTATCTAATATCTAATTTGAACATATTCGTAAAAAATATTATGGATAAAATATTACAATTCATAAAAAAGATAGTTGTGACAATAGAGCAATTATATATCAGAAAACTGAGATATAACCCATGAGAAAGGATTAAAAATCCTAAATTTTTAACTAAAAGAATAAATTCTGTAAAATCATAAAATCAATAAACATGATCCATATTTAAAACATAAAATAATTTGCTAAAAAATTATACCTTTATCTATAACAATCTAAATTTATTAAGTGAATTGAAAAACAATAGCAAAATATGTAAAGAAATACTTTTCAAAACCAATGACGATTCTGGTGAGTATTACCAAAATTCAATTATTAAAATACAAAATGCATGGAAACAGTCACTTAATAAATCATAATATCTTATGATACAGAAACTACAATAAAAACTGATCTAAATATATGTGGATGACGATAGTAAAAATATATAAATGCAAATTTCTGCAAAAGAATCTTAATATATATATATATATAAACTCAAAATCTTTTTTTCAGTTTAAGTGAATGTACTTTTTAATACAATTGTTTGTTTCAATTTTAATATTTTCCACTTCTAAAGAAATATTATCAAATGTACATTTAATACAATTTATTTTAAAACTCTTGATTTCTCTTTTAATGCTTTCACAAAATCTAGTTGCAGATGTTATTAAAATAATTGCTCTACAGTAAGTAAAAGTATTACAGATTAGAAAGCGCTGCCTTTATTTTAATCTTGAAAAAAGTTTCATTAACATATTGACTTTCCTATCCGTTCACAATAGAAGTTCAAAAGATTTAAATTTTTCAGATTAGTTTTCAAAATCCACTGTATCTGCCTTTCAATCTCATCATTCACAGAGATTGTAAATAAAAATGGAATAATTTTTCGATTTTACATGACACTTGAAAAAAAAAATCTAAAACGCTTTTTAATAAATATTTACCTTAAAAACAAATTCAAATTTAGTTTATAGCGTTAAAAAAATTAATTATCTTTTTAAGAATTAATGTGATGTTCTGACACCCAAATAACAGTTTAAATGCAATAATTCCATTCAATTAACCAAATGGTATTTTATTTTTAATATTATTGAGCTGAAAATCAATATAAAAATTTTAGCTTTTTAGTTGATATTATCATTACGCTAAATTTCTTAAAGCACATACATAGTACAACTATATATATAAAATAAAAACCCATATAACATTACAATACTAGCCAAAAACCTCAACTTTATTAAAATTATTTCACAATCATGGTTTCATCTATTAACAAATAGACCTTATCCACAATTTATTTTCACATTTCCTTAAAATAACAAAATTATAGATTCTTTCACCAACAGATAAGATATGCAACATTTATGAACTAAGTTAACATAATGGCAATTACACAGACATATATAAAATAATTAGATGGTGTCATTTAATAAATCATATTTTAAGAAGTAGTGAAATCTGTGAGCACTATATATATATATATATAATTAAATAACACATTCACATTATCATCCAACTGCAAAGCAGACCAAAGAGAACCCCCATTTCTGTCCACAGTCTGAGTTATTTATTAGGACAGAGAGAGCAATGGATACTTATGCAGTGGAGTCAGTAGTTTTGCAGCATCTTGCATCACATCATTTTTAAGTCTATAGCTAGCAAATCAACTATATACAAATAAATTGTTTATCTGTGGGACAATAAATATAACAAGATAGCATCACTTGTGTTCACAAAGAATATAAACATCACTGGTGTACACAAAAAATATAAAATTAAAAAGATTAAACTCATTTTATCATTGATACAGACATTAGCCTTTAATTTCTAGTTTTGGATAGACAAGAAGCCGATTTTGAGGATGACAAATGCATATCCCCCTTCTGGAAATGATTTATTTTGTATCTTTTATTAGGATGATTTTTTTTTCTTATAAACACCTTGAGATTTTTAACTTTTGGAATTCAAGATAAAAGTGAAGAATTTTTATGCACCTTTTTTGTAGATTCTGAAGCCATGGTTTATATCAGATAAGAAGTATTATATATGGTTTGAATAAGAAATTTATATTTTGTGAGAAATACAAAGAAATTATCAATGAGTTTAAACTTAATTAATAATTAATTATAAATTATGAACAAACAATAATGTAATAATTATTTCAGATATTGAAATTTCTTATTTTTTAATAGTAATCACAATTTGTCTTAGCCATATTGTTTTTCTTAGTTTTTCTACTTGCTGTCAATGTAAAGCATTTTCTTCTAACATTATTAAAACTGAAGTTATTATGAAAATTGTGTCTCTAGTCAGTTTTTTAAAATTAAATATGGTGCCAAGAAGCTTAAAATAGTTATATCAATTTTCTTGCCAAAACAAAGTGTTTGTAATGACCAATCCATACACTATGAAAAAATTCATTACCAGATCATATGAATTTATATTACCAAGACTACTATTTTCAATAACTTTATTCAAAGTTTACTGTTTCTACTAAAAAAAGCATTAAAGTTTCCAAAAAAAATCATATTTTTAAACAAATTGATGTAATAAGTCTTCATTCCCTGAAATCTCTAAACATAAAGTTACAATATAACCATTTATAAAATGTTATTTATATTCCTGTGTTAATCAACTTTTAATAACTTTATCCTTTCATTTATATATCTATAACTTCCAAGGAAAGAAATAGAAAATTAGATCTTACTGCAAATTCTACATCATATAGATACTTTTCAACTGATGATCTGCTGTTCTAAAAACTAATTGTTCAATTAAACTTTTTCCCTCTGAAAGACAAGTTTCATCAAGAATAATTATGCTTAGCTCCAACTGCTATACTACTTTCATGTCTTTAAGAATTTGTTTAAAAAAATGTTATATGAATATACACTTATATACTATAACCCAGTGTTTTATTTTATATACTGTATTAATATTATAAATATATATGCTGACATACTCTCATAAGAAAAGCTATAATTGCATGAAAATCATTATTGAAGCTAAGCACTTTTGAGGGCATTAAATGTCCTCATAGCCATAGCCTTGGAATGTGCATAATTATATGGTGATGGGTGTATATATAGGAAATAGATTATTCAAAATGTATGTAAGTCAGATTGTCCATTTCTTAGGGAAGCAGAACTTTTTTGATTTATGGCATTAGGGTTGTTAGCTATATGCCTGGGGGTTTTGGTGTTCAAGGAACATTGACCTATGCTCTGGATTATCCATGGCTTGTCTGTAAATATATCTGTGTTAAAAATGAGCAATCTTATTTACATTTTGAATAATCTATTGCCTATACATACATATCACTATACTAATATGCATGGCTATTACTATGAGGACATTTAACTCCTTTGAAAGCATTTCGCTTTGATAATAATTTTCATGCAATTATAGTTGTTCTTATGACAGCATGTTAGTGCATATATTTATAATTTATAATTGTCTAAGAAAAGTTTCTTAATTTTATAAATTACAACATACTAATATTTATATAATAGTTTATGGTTATATCATATAATAAATGAAACTGTTGAATGCATTAAGGTTTAAGGATTTTCAATAAAATGTATGCCAGCAATTAATATGGTTATGATTTTAAATAAGTTAACCTCTTTGACAAGAAGCAATTAGAATAACTAAGCAATAATGTACACCAAGTTATTAAACAGGCAAAATTCTCCATACAGTAGTGCCACCCTGTGCCAACCAGAGTAATCAATGGGTGACAGAAGGCTTGTGCATAAAATCCCCATCTAGTGCCCTAGAATAGTTTTTGGCTTGTGGCCTTCATCAGTGAGGAGCCTTGGATCTGAGAGCACTGCACCTAGACCTTAGGATCTAATGCAACCCTCCAAGAACTAGTACTTTTTTCTTTCATCAATGATAGTCTATTACTGCTTTCCTATCTTCTCTGAAAATAATATTTCTACCTTTTCAATTTTTGAGCTATATCATTAAAGGGATTTTTTAGAATTAAAATGCATTTACATTAGTAAAATGTAATAAAAAGCATTAGGATTATTGAATTATAAGTGAATCAACTGAGAATAACCAACGAAACAGTGCTGACCATAGAAACTAAGAACTTACTGAACTATTTATTACGTTATATTTTGTCTGCATATGTTTACTTGTATACAAAAACTAAAATAGCATTAATTCCGGTTCTATTTGTTGTAACACTAATATATATACTAATCATATTTTGCTCTGAATTTATAGATTATAAAAAAGTACTTAATTCTATAATCTTTTCAGCAAGGATTAAAACATTGTAACATCAAACCATACACCCAGACTATTATCAAATTCTAAAGAATATTTATCAAATGCAATAGCCTTTATTATACTAGATTATGGATTCATAAGATTAACATTGTTAAAAGTGTATGATAAGCCGATTCAATCTCCGTAAAACCTTTACAAAAGTTGTATAAATACAAAAATGAAAGAATAAACAAATATCCTAGACATCATCAAATTTAAACAATCTAGAGAGTGAAGTGGAGTTGGGCCCACTATGTGACTAAAAGGTGGCAATAGATGAATAACTGAAATCTGAAACTGCTTGCTAAAAGATTGTAAAAAATCAAAAAAAAAAAAAGATTACACATGAGGTGGATAAATGAGATATAAAAATTTTCGGGACAGTGATATGGAAAAATTTAGACTCGTAGAAACTGAATTAAACTTGGAATAATCTAATATTGCAATGGATTATAATGCTTAAAAATAATAATGGTAATATGTTTATATATATATATACGTTTAGCGATAAAAATTTCTTTTTCAATTCAATATGATAAATGCCCCTCCCCCCCCTTATGATTCAGTGGCAAACTCTAGAGTTCAAAATCTATGGATTGTGACTTAGGCTGCAATCACTTCTGGTTCTCAAATTTTTATTATAAAAGGTTTTATTTACATTTTCATTTGAGAAAAAAAAAAAGATGTATTTTCTTTTATTTATATTTCAACTGCTATTTTTTTTTTTTTTACCTATGTCATAGCATCGGCCGGGACGCGAACCTACAACCGTCTGCAACCGACTACTTGCTTGCATGGCGGCTGCGATACCTCCCGGCTGACAACGCAAGACACAACGCTGTCTAATAAAATCAATTAATTGATTCTAGAATATCATTCATTATATCGATGACACTGTAGTTAATTACATAAACATGTATTTCACTATTTCAAGAAAATACATTTCAGGCCCATGGCCATGACCAAAGTTATTATCCAAAATGCTCATTTACGTAGGTAAAAAAAAATACAAATGTAAAATTCCATATAAAATTAATTGCTGCATACATTTTATATTTATACTTGAAAGAAAACTACTCGTTCTTTAAAAGCATAAATTCGCATATTTTACTAAAAATAGGATATACGTACACATTCTCGTACAAACAAAAATGATTAAAATGTACTGTATATATATTTAAATGATTAAATTCTATATAATTGGGATATGATCAGGTGACAGTCAATCCGTCTTAGTCTGCTGCCAAGAATAACAAATATTATTGAATTTAATCTAACAAGTGTAAATATTGACTGTCTCGAAGGCTGATAGGCGATACTCAGCAATTAATTAAATTTCACATTCAAATAATAAACACACGTTATAAACAAAAGGTTTGAAACTAATGAAGTTTTTATAATAAATTTACATAAAATGAATAAAGTACTGTGAAATTTCATTTTTGATTAGCAAATAGATAATAAATGTTGATTCTAAATGTTTTATATATGTGTGTGCGTATGTACATGATTAAAGTATTTCAAAAAAAAACAATAGCTTTTAAGACGGTTATGCGAATCTGAATACAATACGTGACTAAACATCTCTAAGAGAATAGATTATCTAACTACAATCCTTGAGCAATACATCCCGCTTGAATAAAAGTCAGATAACTGGAAAAAGATATTATTATTATTATTATAATCATTATCAACAATTACTGAAATAATTAAATACCAAATATCTTATAACTGTAGTCATGTAATATTCAACATTTATTTATTTCTGGTTCCATTTTAGATATTTTTATTGTGTATATATAATTCTATATGCAGTGTATGGATTATTAACTTGGAAGGAAGAGGCAGCTATAAGCGTTTTTAATTTAAAATAAATATTTAAAAACAGTTGTTATTAGTCATTCATTAGACTAGAAATGACCCATTTAATCAATAATACATCTTTTTCCATATCCTTGGTCATATGTTTATGATTACATTCATCCACACAGTGTTAAAAGCAATGGAAACCAGTCCCTGCTTTGCATGAGAATGGTGTGATGAAAATTACACGCAGAAATATTATTCATTAAGTACAGTAAATACTCTATAATATGAAAATAATAATTCTTAAAATGGCAAACAAAAAAAAAATTAATAGTCATATCATAGGGATGAAACTGTATAGAATATTCCTATATCAGAAGTATAGAATATGTTCACATTTAATGAATTTGAATAAATGCTAAAAAAAAAATTATCCAGTTTTGAATTTACGATAATATATATATATATATTGTGCCATTACAATTTAGTCATTAGCTAAATTTATTGTAATGTGCATGAAAGAAAATGCTGAACAAAAATCATCATCACATTTTCATAAAAAAGGGAAGCTGTAGGGCATCCAAGTTTAAACCCTACAAGATCAAGTTCTAAAAGCTTTAGACAGAAAGAGAGTGGGACAACAATTATATTCTTTATTTGTTTGTGTGTTGATATAAAGGTAATATACACATTTAAACTATTCAATATTTAATTTTTCTGTTAAAAAGCAAAGTTTCACATATATAGGCAATGTATGTGTAAACTATTTAATTGTTTTATATTTCAAATATTAAACATTCTAACTTTCTTTAAAACTAACCTACACTTGCTAAATTGTAATATTTTATTATTTCTCTGTTTTACTTTTCTATAATTGTAATTTGGATTTAAAAGCTAAGGATTTAATTTTAAATATTAGGGTTATAATTACTAAGCTATCAATTAGATTATTTAATGTCAGTTTATACATGATTTGAGTGATGGAGTGTGTGTGTTACATCACATAAATATATCTACATTTATTAAATATTGAGAGAAAAGGAAGAAAATCTGTTATATTGGTTTTTTTTCTTACTCAACATTTTTTTTTGTATTATAAGGGTTGTTTTTCTGTTAAAAAAAACTTAGAGACGATGTGAGAAATATAATTTTAAAAATGTCTCATCTTAAGATCAAAAGAAAGAAGCCCAAATATGAAATGTTACATGGGTGTAAAAAAAAAAAAGGATTAAGTCTATTTTTTCTGTCAAGACAAAAGTTTGTCTGGAAACCAGGTGTGTGATTTTTTTTTAATGTTCCTAAAAAAGATTGCACTTTCAAGCTAAAAAACGAATTGGTCAAAATAGAAATAAAAATCGGATATAAAAGCAGTCTGGAAAATCAGTTGAGCTAGTAATATTATATTGTTATAGAGACTTTTAAAATTATTGAAACTAAAGCAGACAAACATTTTTAATTCTGCTAGATAACCTTTTTTTAAAAAAAATCATTTTTTTTAATAGCAAGCTTTGAATATTGAAAATATAAGGATGGCGGGCTAGGAAAAATATATATTTTTCAATCTGTCTACCAGACTCATCATCAACTAGCACATCATATAGGAAAGAAAAGATGTATTGTCTGAAAAATAATGTTCTACACCTTTCAACTGACCGAGAGAAATCAGATGTTTTTAAATAGAAATATGAAAGCATTCACTCGCATTTGAAGGCGATCAGAAGAAAAATGATTAATCTACAGATAAATAGTAAATCATCAAGTCCAATTAATTGTTCCAGTAACTGAGTTTAAATCCAAGCAAAATTATAAATGTGAAAACAACTGCTATACTTCACCCACTAAAAGAATCATGCTTGACAGGAAGAGAAGAAAAGTTAATATAATGATTTCCAAATTGTCCAAAAAAGCAAATAACCTCAATAGAATCATCATCATCAAATAATTATACACTTCAAGAAAGAAATTGTTCCAAGGAAAACGGAAATGATAGATGCAAAATATAGACATTGAACAAGATAAATTTGACTCATTGGAAGTTGCTACAAAGAACTGGTAGTATAATTTTTTTATATATATTTTCTTTATAATATCAGAGACTTAATAAAATTTTAGCAACAGAGTGGTATAATTTTGTTTAAAGAACTTTTAAAACACCCAAGATCAATTGAAACCAAGAATTTCTTAATAACGATTTTATATGTACTAAGATTATGATTGTCTGTTAACCTAAAGTTATGAAATGTTATTAATATGTAACATATTTTTTTATATTATTATTATTTTGGTTTTAAATAATATTTTTGTTATTATGGGGATAAAACATGCACATACATAATAATATTTTTACATGTGTATAATTGCGAGTGAATGTGAGGGAATAAGCAGTATTAAAATATTAAATTATTTTGTTTTAAGAAAGTATAGGTTTCAGCTTAGAAGGGAGGAGGAGAAAATGTTTTAAAACTTGTTTCTAAAACTTGCTCTTTCCAATTTTACTAACATTTATTTTTGTCATTCTACTTACATGTTAGATTTATAAGGGTATGTATGGAAAAGAGAAAAGAGAGAGAAAAAAGTTTTTTTTTTTTTTTTGAGACATTTTCTCGTGGTGTGAAAATCATGGTCAATGTGACATCCAATTTGAAATACATTTACGGGAAAGGGCGAAGAATTTAAAAATTAATGTTATGATTTTAAAACAGTCGATTATGATTATTGTTGTTATTGTTATATAAATTTTCATGTAGATATAGAAATTTTTATGTATATGTTAGAAATGCAGCAATAAATATTAGTTTGTTTTATTAAACGAGGCCTATGTATTTTATTGATAATAGTCTTTATTAAGTGTGATCATTCATCATCAAGGTGAATATTAGCTATTTAAGTTCCAATTAGATATACTAAAATTAAGCAATTGTTATGAATTTCTTTATAAAAATTAGGTTTATATTTAGGCTTAGTCCTAAATCTGTGGTTGAAACCATTATCGTTGTCATCATCATCATCACGTTTTAATTAATGAGCTGTTTAAATGTTTAAAGGCCATAAATAAATTTTGATTTCATAGTATTTAGTGATTTCTTAGTATTATTATAACCACCATCCCATCATCTATTTCATGCAAGGATGAGTGAATTACTATCCTAAATTAATAATATAATCAGAGCTAGTAAAACTTATAAAAAAATATTGAAACACATTTGTTATGTTAAGATCTAAGAAATGATTTCTGTCTAATGAATTCCACTTTAGTTTAAAAATGTTTTATGTTACCTAGATGTTTACTTAAATATTAGTGCATACAGTGCTATGGGTCTAAAATCAAAATCATACATTTTGTAAGAAAAAAGGTACCAAAGGGATTCAAACCTGGTACATGTGAAAAAGTTATAAATATAACTTTGTCTAGGTCCAGCTAACCTAGTGGTGCCATGATAGACCATATTCACTTGTTGTTCACTTAGATATGCACTTGAGATCCAACTAAGAAATGAAAGTGGATAAAATATACTGTCTGTATACCTGAGAAGATATTTTATTGAATTATTAGTGTACTCACCTCACTTAATTTCCATATACCTGAGTTATAATAGTTGTTATTAATAATTTGTTTATAATTATTGATATTGTGATATCTTGAGAAATCTAATTATAGAAATATGTTTAATTTATTCCTACTCATCATTTTAATATTTATGACCTTATGGCTATATAGCTACTATCCAGGAGTATGTTTCATTTAATCCAATGACCCTTAATATGACTGATAACTCAGTCTGATCTTTTGTTTAATAGCTTATGCTCAGCAAGTTAGATATTACAATTCTTTTTGTTTATTAAGTTATAATATTTATATTTGAATCTTTTCATAATTATTTAATATACGTGGATCTTTCGACCACATTATTTTATTTCGTATCAATGATCATATTTAATTATGTTACAATATATATATATATGTATATATATCTGCTTACTATAGCTATCAAGAAATAGCAATTTCTTACTCTAGTGCATCTATTGAAAATTTGATGTAGCAAATGGTAATAGAATTTAATCCCCAATCCTATAGTAATTCTTGGATTTGGATTATAATTCAAAGATGCAATTTTTAAATTAGCTATTTTGAGATGCTATTCTAGATGTTTATTTCACAGAGGGCGTAACTGAAAATTTCTTAACGTTTGAGATGATTTGATATATATATTGTGATCATCTATCATGTGGGTGGATGTGGTTTGAAAAAAAAAAGTAAAAGAATTCTTAAAAGATAAGATCAAAAGATGGTGCTCATCTTCACTTAGATTCTAAAATTATAGATTTTATATTATTTGAAAAAAAAGGCAAATTGATATTTTGTATTTTTTACTAAACCCTCTATTATCTTAACAAATGAAAAATGTGTTGACAGATTTGTATAGAAATTAACATAATGTGATATAGCAGACAGTTCATAAATAAACCAATTAAAATTTTGAGTAATATAAAAATAACTATAAAAACTATTTACAGAAAAAACATACATATTTTAAAAAACATAGTATAAAAAATAAAGAAAAATAAATTTAATCAATTTGAGTTGAATTTAAAATTGAGTTACAATCACCATTTAGTAATAATTAAAAATTCACAGACTTATAAAATTTTAGAGATAATAATGTGCCCCCCCCCCCAGATATTATTAGAAGGTAATTAAAATAAAGCATCCTATACTTTTGATAAACTTTTATAACATATCTATAATCAGTTAAAAGATCATAATATACTTATGACTAGTTAGTCACTTCTAGTCTCATCACCATGTTTTTTTTCTGAAATATTAACTGACCTACAATGGAAGTGATATCACGAAGCTTCATTTATTTGGAATATCACCATTAATATCAGCACACAACTTCAGAAGATCTAAAGATTGAAAGCTAAAAAAATTCATTAAGTTAGATATTTAATGGATAGTGATTAACTTCCTTTAAATATGTATCAACTTTAATGTTTCTCTTATTATACATTTTTATATGTCACAAATATCCATGAAATTAGCATACAATCCATACAGTCTTAATAATAAATTTTAAAAAAAAGTTAATGTTATTTTTAAAAATCTTTTCAACTTTCAATTTTACATATATAGATAAAGCAATTCTTGAATGTATTATCAAAAGAACTATTTTAAAAGGTTTTAAAACAATTTTTGCTTTCACTTATGAAAAATACATAGAAAATGTTAAATGATATTGTCTAAATTTTCAGAATTATTTTTTTACTATAATAAGTTTTTGTATTAGTATTTAAATGAAGTAGTAACATTTTATAGTATTTTAATTAGTAAGAATTCACGTGTTATTAATTAAGTTTGTGTTAATGGATTTTCAGTTTTACTATTAATTTATTAGCATCCTGTGCCAGCTCAATGGTATCTTCACATAGATTTTGACAGATTAAAAATTAAGATAGTACTGTGGTCATTATCTTCTTTACATTATTTTAAGTCTATCTATAACCTCATTCTGGTTTACAGCTTTCATTTTTCTTGTAGCTGCAATTTTAACATATTAATTGAAAAAATATCTGAAGATTGGCAGCATAAATATGATCTTTTTGCATAATTGTCAATATGCTATTAACATGACAAAGCTTTGAAGAAGGTAGTCTAGAAGTAATAAGAGAAAAATGTCCGATTGAGTTTTAGCCTGAGGCTAAATACTTTATTGCTGGAGATTTGTAAAGAAAAAATATAATTTTCATTAATTTATTTACAAATTAAAGGTTATGATGCGATATTTTTATAAAATACTAATTTTTCAACGGAAAACTTTATCACTAATAGGAGATTATCTTTGAAACAATTTAATTTAAAAAAGACAACTTTTAAAAAGTTTGTTGCAGCAATCAGAAGCAGTTTCTACTGGGTAAAAATAAATCAATTTTATCAAAACAGTAAATAAAAGACTTTTTAAAATTTTAATAATAATAAATAACATTAATTTTTAGAATTTTTTACTTTCTTTGAGATAAATGACCCTAAATGTACCCTTTTAATAACATAAAATTCAAATGTCTAAAATTTCATTCTTTTAACTTTTTGAATAGATAAATTATATCCAATGACAATGCTCCATTGTTATAGGTAAAAACATTGTTTGGATATTTATTTTCTTTTTTTTTTTTTTACAAATGTTTATTTTAAAAATTTCTATTGCGTAAAAGCTTAAATTTGTAATAAATAAACTTAAAATTATTAGTGTATTGTATAGAAAAAAGGTTTAATTGTAAAAATAACATTTTCAAGTATGGAGGAATATTTAATGTTATATTCACTGGGTCCCATTCAGAATAGATAAGCAGAGTTTTCAGCTAAAAAGGTTAAATTGTATAATTTATCTTATTTTCTTTATGTTCTGAAAAGCTAACCTGGTCAGATAATAAACAAAATAAACTACATAAAAGAGTATGATAAACAAGGTCTATCTTAGCTTAATCATGGTGAAACTGATATTATTTTATGTCTCCAACTAATCATGTGGCATTCTTCCAATATAATATGATTAAGATAAATGTACAGCAAGTATATATGATTAAATATAAATACATTTGTGATAATCCAGTTACATAGCTAGCACATCCTCCTGAGTGATTTCATTTAGATTATTGAAATCAATGTTTTTATTGATACTTTGGATGATCACTAATTATCATCACAATTGATACCACTGCCACTATATCACTATTATCCTCTCACTAACAAATATAAATTGCATCAACCTGTAGCTAGCATGCTTTCAATCATCATTCTAATCATTATCAGTGAATACTTTTGATACAAATTTCAAAAGACTTCATTAATGTTGCATTTACTCGTTCCAATAATAAATATGTAAAAGTTTTGTGGTACAACTTGATTATATACCATAGGATCTGAAGTTCAAACCTGCATTGAGTGGAATTCCTTTTAAGAAATTTAAGACTATTCTTTCACAAATTTGTCATTAACCAACCCAGATAAGATAACAACCCACTATTAATCAGTAAAATGACATCTAGATATTTTTGACTGGAGAAAAAAAAACTTGAATGGAAAACTGCTCAAATGCTTCATCAGCCAACATATTAGAAAACCTGGTGAGCAATGATTTCTTATTTCCTGTTTCTCTATGCTCTTTTTGATTTGTGTAGCATAGCAGACTGACAGTCTACCATTTGCAGTGTTCAAAGTTCTTATAAACTCTGGAGTAATTTAACCTTCCGATTATTTTATTTTGTTATTCATCTATGGGAGGGGGGGGATTTTGGAAAGGTTAGACCTGCAGTGGGCTATTTATAATTAAAAAGAAATTACATTTATCTATATAAAGCAAATGTTTTTTAATAATATTTTTGTGTAAACATAGGCAAGAACCATCCACTTCTTCATATTTTTTCATGAATAGTCACTTGTCTATTTTTTCATAAAGAATAGCCTGAAAAAATATTTAGTGTACACACACATATATATATAATTAAGAGCATGCTAATAAGCTATAAATAAGCTTTTTTTTAAATTTTATGATAAATGCTATTACAAGAGAATGCATTCAAATCATTTTTATCTAGGTTTTTCCCCACCTCCAGACCAGTTTTGAGCTGTGGCTCTCTTCAGTAAGGAGCTAGGACACCAGATTCAAAAAACCAACTCAAGCTAACATTTATTTAATAGTTAACTGCCAAAAAAAAGATCTGAAATCTTTAGACATCCACATGTTTTAAAAGTCAGCTTTCCAACTGAAAAAAATCATAAGGGCCTAAACTTAATTCAGATATTCCATATATTAGTAGGCTTAGCCATTTAATTTAGCCAAAGCCCCAACAGAAAAATAATAATAACAATAATAGATAATCAGATAGCTTGCATTTACAAATATGTAAAATTAAGTGCATGCTAATAAGCACTAAACAAGCTTTTTTAATGATAAATGCTACAACAAGAGAAGGCATTCAAATCATCTTTATCTAGGATTGTCCCCATCCCCAAACTGGTTTCAAGCTATGGCTCTCTTCAGTGAGGAGCTAGGACACCAGATTCAAACAACCAACTCAAACTAAGCATTTATCTAATAATTAATTGCCAAGAAGATCTAAACCTTTTAGACATCTACATGTCTAAAAGTCAGCTCTCCAACTGAAAAAATCATATAGGCCTGAATTTAATTCAGATACTCCATATATTAATAGGCTTAGCCATTTAAGTTAGCCAAAGTTCCTAGCAGCTGACTTTTAAGAAATATGGATGTCTAAAGATTTCAGATCTTCTTCTTGGCAATTAATTATTAAATAAATGCTTAGCTTGAGTTGGTTTTTTTAATCTGGTGTCCTAGCTTCTCACTGAAGAGAGCCATAGCTCAAAACCAGTTTGGGGATGGGGACAATCCTAGATAAAAATGATTTGAATGCTTTCTCTTGTTGTAGCATTTTATCATTAAATTTTTTTTTAAAGCTTGTTTGGCGCTTATTAGTACGTTCTTGATTTTACATATATGTAAATGCAAGCTCTATATAAAAATCCTGCGACATCTGACTTTCTATTATTACTATAATATATATAATAAGAAATGGTGATGATTAAATTAAATGATCTGGTTATATACAATAATAAAATGGCATTTATAATAATAATCATAAAACTGTTTATTAATTTTCTTTACTTTTTATAAAAAGTATGCAGTTTTATATCCTAATGTAAAATATATTATTTCATTTATAGCAGTATAACAGTTTTAAACGCTTTATCTTCCAGACTGTAATAATTGTCTACATTAATGCAGCTTTGTTCTTAAATAAGTAATAATTGTCTTCATTTGATTTAATTTCATTTGATTAAACATAATTTTGTAAGCGGGGAATCCATTTTTAAACCCTAAAAATAATTAAATTTAATTATTATAAATTAACTAATCTCTGCGTTATTAAAATTTAATATAAAATACTTGTAGATATTTATATATTGATCTGTATTCTTCACTTTATCCACAAATAACGGTACAAAATACATCAAAACTTTCAAACTTGTTTAAGTCAGATGACATTTAAGATTTGGATTTTCTATGTATTAGCAGTCATCAAGATTTAAGCAGTTAATTCTTCTTCTGTTATTATAATATGCATCTTGAAATAATACTGAAATAGAAGAACATTTTTGAGTTAACTACACAGACATTGCTTTCTTCAAAGCTTAGATTATGTAACAAGAAAAAATTCCCATCAAATAATTACTTTGGATTCTAACATAGATCAAATTTATTGCTAGAATAAATTTTAAAACAATAAAGAACTATTATAAATAGAAATATAACTGATCTCAGTTTAATTATTCAACTAATATATGTACAATTCTATCATTGTTTAAAATTCTAGCTAAAATATTAGTACTTTATAATCTTTAATTATAAGTATCTTTTATTATTTTGTCAAATATTTAGCTAAATTAGCTTATAATTTGTTGAGAGGTATCTGTATCAAAATATTGTTTCCATTACTGGATAATAAATCTCAGAATTTGCAAATGTCTAGAATAATCTTGAGTAATTTTTTTGGGGGGAAGCAGGTTGAATGAGGTATTTATTATCGTTCAGTATCATAATGTCAAGACTGCAATACTTAAAAAATTTGACAAGCATTGTATTTTTTTAAAAGTATACAACTTTGATATAAAAAATATATAAATTACAAATTTTAGATACTTGATGTTGGATATCTTTTATATGATCTTCAATCTCTATTGATATGCAAGATGTTTAATAAATTGCAAATGATTGTTGAGATGCTTATTCATTGATACTGATATTGTGTTTGACTTTACAGCTCTCATTTGAGAAAAAAGTTGTGTTCACTTGTAAGTATTTCAAACATGATAGCATATTTTCTAATAAAGTATCCCTTTTTCAGTGTGTGTTCATTACTCTGAGAGTTAATTATTTCCAATTGCAATTTCTTTTGTACTATTATTTTCAATATGAATATTAGGTGCTTTTCAAAAATGTTACAATTATTTTTTTTAGCTTTAAAGTCATTAAATCTAAATTTCGGCTCTTTTTCAAGTGATTTTACTCATCAACAGATCTAATGCATTGAAATTGTTCAAAATGAGAAAATAAAAAGCTTTATCATCTTTAAGCTGATTTTTCTATACTAGAAGTATCATTTCAAAAGTTTTAATGTGAACATACAGTTCATGAAATACATATAAATTGATAAACTTTTCTTAAATGAATTGTAATTAAATGCTAAATTGATATTTCTGGAGCATCTAAACACACTTGGTCACATCTTTAAACCCATATTATCCAGAGTTGTGTGCATCAAATGAGATGACTCCGAACACAAAATAAAGAAAGCATGGTACATCACCAATAACTCAAACTGCATAAATAAATAAAAATCCTACTTCACCCTCTCTATAAAGTGGGCTATCTAATTCATTCTGAATACATTTACATAAATTTACATCCTGTTTATATCCATCACTATCCTCTCCACCACTCATTTCTATGAATATGAGATCAGAACCAAGATACTGAAAGTGCTTAGCTCAAGTTTTAAGATACATCTACACTAAAACTTTTCTTATGAAGCATTTCTAGTACTTAAAATTTTCATTAAATAATTGGTTTTATTTCTATAATTTTAAATTTAGATTATTTAAGAGTGATAATGTCTACAAGAATGCAATATTACTAATTCACTTCTTTTATTCATCACAGGGACAATTTTAACTTTTACCAAAAAATTTCATACTTCTATGAGACCATAAAAATGATGAATCACTTCTTTGCTTGATCAAAAAAGCATGACCAATTTGATGAAAAACAATGAAACATAACAAACTTTTTATACATCTTTAAAAACAGCAAGCCACATGCAAAGCCATAAAGAGTTATATGCAGTTCAGAGCCACAGATTTCCCATAACTAACCTAGAATAACACAAAACGTAATTCTATCAAAATTAGTGTTTAGATTGTGGTCAATTCTTCTAAAGATATTCTGATAATAATTCTTAATATATATATATATATATATATATTAAGAATTATTATCAGGAAGGAAATTATATTATATATATATATATATATATATATATATATATATAAGTATAATTTCCTTCTTTGTAAAATAAGTTGCATGTGGTCAATTTTTCTATCAGTTACTATTATCTAACTAAATAAATACCATTTTGTTAACTTCACATGATTTCTTCATTTTCTGCACTTTAAAACTTTATCTTTCTTATTGCATTGCCAAATCCATAGAATATTAAATCATCTATGCTTTGTAATACTGTTTTACAATGCTTTTATTCCAACCCCCTATGTGATAGTTTCGATTGGAATAACAGCATTGTAAAACAGTAATAAAGAGCATAGGCGATTTAATATTATATTTGAAATTAAGTTATAAATACTTCATAAACTTGATTACACTGATATTAATGTGATATGATCCTATGCACAGTCTAGTAATGAGTATGTGTACGATGTTTTGTAAATATTCATGCCTGTGCATGTTTGATTTCCTATTACAATATTATTTCTATAAAATAAAAATACAACTCATGATCATACGCATAAAGAGTGGCCACAGGTTATTAACTTATATTTAAAGATATTAGCCCATTACTTCATAAAATGATTATTACTTTCACTGAAATTTCTTTAAATTCCAAAAAGTATAATAAATTATATTTCATGTGAAAATATATATGTGTATATATATATATTAAAACATAATATTTACATCAAATTTTTATTACGGAAACTTCTTAAATTCAAATTTTGTAAATATCATATAAAAAATAATGACAATCCAAGTTTACACATTTCCTATTACAAAATTCTCAGAACTATATTAAAAGAACATTCTTTAATTTTATTTGATGAACTTTCACAATTTTTAGATAAAATAAATCTACTTCATCATTTAAAGTAATCAAAATCAGTATAAGTTAAATTATAAATATCAATGATCACAAGAGTTCTAATCTCTCTTTGAGATTCATTAATAAAGATTTACAATAAAAATAGTTTACCTCCAATATGCCTCTAATAAGCATTTTAAACAATTATTCATTGAGAAATAAAACATATAGAAGAAATGAAAATAATATTTTTTAATATTTTATTCGAGATTATACTAATTAAAACTTACAAAAATAATAAGATTAGTTATAAAGTTATACTATCTTTTTTTTTTTTTAAGTGTCATAGCATCGGCCGGGACGCGAACCCGCAACCCAGGCAACTGCCTGCTAGTGCAAGGCAGTCGCACTGACCTCTCGACCACCAATGCAAGACAAGTTATACTATCTTCACTTAGTAAAAATACCAAAATTATAATTTTTCCCTCAAAGCAAAATAAACTATTCACCTGAATAAGATGGTAATGTGTATATACCTGTGGAAGGATGTTACCCATAAATGTGTTTAACTGCTAAATATCTTATATTCCCATGGAATATCTGCAGTTCTATAGTTGACCAAATAAAATTTTAAACAACCAAAAAATTAATGATATATACATATTTGATAAAAATAATAATTATAATTATAATCAGATTGTATTTGTGGTCAAATTTTCTACTTTTTTAAAATCTAATTATTAATTTACATTTGAAAAGATAATATCAAAAACATTGCATGATATATGAAACCTCTCATCCCCCTCTCCACTCATCTCACCATTTCTTATAAGAATTCTTGTAATTTGTAGTAATGTAAAATCTATAATGTAGCTCTAATATGGAAATGCTAGAATATTAATAAATTATGTAAATGGACTGAAGCAATAATGAAATAATACCAGTTCTGATCAAATGACATTGCTTGACCCCTATACTTTGTATTCTAGTTTTTTATTTGCAGAAAAAACATAACACACTAATCCAAAAAAAAAAAAAATTGAAAATATTTCAAATTTTGTTGAAAGAACAGGTATATTTAGGCTTAATTTAAAATATAAATTAATTTGTAATTCTTAACAAAAAAAAGTATGATTATCTTTAGTTACGATTATTCTGGTCTGTGAGTAGAGTAAAAGTATTAGACTCAGATCCAAGTCCAATTCTCAGCAGTGTAACATACATAAAAAAAAATAACTCTGCTCCGATTAAATGAATGAAATTATTAAATTATCATCTCTTCTAACTAAACATCAATATTTCTGTAAACTATTTATCTTATAGTGTACTTTTCTTGGGTAAGGTAAATAGTAATGTTAAGCAATAAATTTCCTTAAAACTATGTTTTATTAAACTGATTAAAGAATAAGATTATCAGTAATATTAAGCAATGGAAAAAATGTTTTAGTTGTTTGAAGTATTTATTTTGTTCACTTATTACTTATAATATCTATTTTTATATATAAAGCAAATATTAACTAAAAAATAGCTTTTTTTTTATTAGATATACATCTATAATTTTGGTTAGTTTAATATACTTTAAAAAAAAAAAATATTATCTGGAAAAAGAAATATGACTGACAGAGTCAACTCAATTCTGTCTAAGATTCAGACATCTCATAAAATTTCTCATCACTTTAATAAAAAAAAAAGTCGAGCATTATATTTATAAAGTAAATCTCTTGTGCATTTAAAAAATGAAAAGGACTATCAACTTGTACTATCTTAGTAATAAAACATATACGAAAAAAGAGCGTGCTTTCAAATACTTTAACAATTTTTAAAATTAAGTAAATTTAATGCTTTTACATAATTTGACTTATATTCATTTTTAAATAGCAAATTAGTTTGAGTTGAAATCAAGAAGAGCAGAAAAAATATCTAAATTAAATAAAAATTTGAATCAAACAAATTTTTAAAACAACAGTGTTGTTGTTGTTGTTGTTGTTGTTGTTGTTGTTGTTGTTGTTGTTTTTTGGGGGGGCTTTATAATAAATATTAATAAATTTAATAATTACATATCCTGAAATCATATTTAGCAAATTAAAAATCTTATTCATATTTGCAAATCAGTTTAATGATTTAACTTTTCTAATTTTTCAATATTTTCACGCTGAGAATTATTTTATTATCACATTACACATCACTCTTTTAAAAAAAATTAAGATTTTCTTAAGAGAATAATTCCAAAATAAGTTATCTATTCTATTATTTATATTACACTGTTCTTGATGTTTGTTTCAATATTCAAAGCCTTCCAAAATTCTCCACTTATTTTTCTAATATATTATCAATGTATTTTAAGACAGTATTGTGATTTGTCTTTTTTTTTTCACGTCATAAAAATAGCAATTAAAAAGTTTTTCACTACATATTTTCAGTATTTCTAAGATTCACTAAAGCACCACAAAAACAATGTAACTGGCATTTAAAAATAAAAATAAAGGCAAATAAGAAAAGTTAAGATGTGATAATATGTTGAACTATTTCTATAATCTATCACTGAATGTTAAATGTATAAAAAAATTAAACTTTATTTAAAATTTTCTATACATTTAACATTTAACATGTTAATAATTACTAACCTGTGTTGTCTATTTGTGTGTTATTACTAACAAGTGTTTGTATTTGAGAAGTTTAAAAAAAATTTAAAATTTTCTATACATTTAATGATAAATGATGTGAATAGTACAACATATTATTGTATCTAATATGCCACCATCATAAAACTTTAGGCAAAGAAAAAAGTCTAATACAAAAAAATCATAGAAAGGCAAAAATGTATAACATGATTAATTTAATTAAAACAAAATGAACTTGATTACAATTTAATTACAATTAATTAAAGAAATTAATTGAATAAACATATTAAAAAAATAAAATTAACAAACTTAAACTCAGTTTAAGATTTTGCCAATCACTAAGTTAAATTCAAAGAAAATGAAGTTAGAACATTATATGATCAAGCAATCCAAAGAAAATGAATCAAATTAAAGATGGTCAGAAATTTTAAGCTTAATTTTAAATTGCAAACTGTGGGGTGTTTTTAGGGCAAATGAAAGAACACTACAAAAAAAGGAAATTATATACATTTTTGGTCCATAATTTTCAAATTATATAAATTACCTAATAATAAATTTACCTTTTAAATAATGCAAGCATTATATTTTAAATTATCCAATATTTTGAATTAATCAATTTTAAGTCAAATAAGATTTTGTATGTATATTAACTTCATGGCAACAATATACTGCAGCCAAGAGATAATGTTTGAATTTTCAAAGTGGAAATTTATCTTTGTTGATATTCTTTTAACATAATTTAATCCAGTATATTCAACTATGTATAAAAAAAATATTACGATGGCATAAATGGAAAATGTTTATCTTTTTTTTTACTTTGTGTGCTAAATATTTTTATAGGGCAAATTATTAAATTTTGTGTACTTCTGCAAATTAGTTGGGAGTCAATTTTTTTCATTTATCAACTTTCTAAACATTTTGAATATTTTATCAAATCATTTCCTTGTAGACATTCAATATTTCTATTTAAAAATGTTCATTTATCACATTGCATGTACAAATACTGAAAGGGTAAAAAAAAACAATGTGAATTCTAACATATTCAATAATATATTTGGATAACATGTCATTCAAAAATGTAAATATATAACATTCTATCTTTTTTCTTCTTCCAATGAAATCCTAAGACAGCTGTAAAAAATTCAAATGAAAACTAATTATAAATCTCATAGGAGACTAGCAAAAAATTCTGGATAAGTTAGTGGACAAAAGAGATGAAATTCTTTCTGCACAATTACTGAAAAATCAGTGTTTAAATCTAGTCAAATCTTTAAGGTTTCATAATCATCAATTTTAACAATGATAAACAGACTAAAGATAGGAGAATAAAATCTGCTAGTATCAATTTTTACCACTAAACAATATGTCCTAAGAGATGATTACTATAAAACCTTACAGGCAATAACAATAAATTAAATTACGTCAGAAGTCGTTATATGTTTGAACCCTCCAAAATCTGTAAAACCAATTTAATATAAATTTGACAAGTAGAACATATTTGATTGTTATTACCCATACTTCTAAAATAAGTTACATGATGTAAAGGTTTTGGTATAGTGGTGTTCAAAACTGGATAATTAATGATTGGAAACATTTCATGTGATCAGATAAATCATTATTTGTATTTCCCTAGCCATATTTTAATCAATGAAAAAAAATCCTATCAGCAAGAATACCTTCTCATAACTATGAAACATCATAAAACTGTAGTGATTGATCAGCCATATCATGGTATTCTTTTAACTAATCATTGGCCTACTGGAACATATTACATATATAGAACACCTTTAAAAAATTAAGTTAATCCCATGAAGAAAACACTGTTTCCATATAACAAAGTCTTTCCTAAATATAACAATGCATTCAATACAGACTTAAAGTAAACTACTTTCTAATGAACATGAAAATACAACTGCAATCAAGTGATTAAAATATTACTAAGTTATGTGATCATTCTTGAGTAACAAGTTAGAGATCAATATGTTGCATTAAGATCACTTAAAAACATGAAGCTTTCTTCTATGAAAGTTGGTTAATCCCTTCACAGGGATAAATGGATAACAACATTATTGCAGCCACCATTGCAAATAATGTGCATTGATATTTTGAACAAATGCCACCACAATGAATTCCTCAGTAAAATACCATATTAAAAAAGTATACTATAAAACTATCAATGTGAACTTATGTGGTTTTATGGATGATAGCTGCATCAGGATTGCAGAGGTGTGAGTCTTAGGCTCTCAAAATAAAAAAAAACCCTTCATTTGCAATACACAAGGAAAATTATTTCAACTTAGTGTAGCATATTAGAATCAAAAATGAAAATCATCAACAAATTAATTTTTCAGTACAATGATAAGGTCAATGTACTTCAAAAAACTCATCACTCTAATAATAAATATCTTTTTTTAATTTCTATATTTATTTTGATTAATTATAGAATGCATTCTCAACATGATATGGCTACTTTGGTTTCAAATTATAATTATAAATAAACAACTTTTATTGAAAATCATTCTAACAATATTAAAATTCTCATTTGGATAATTTTTATTTACACAATATTTACAAATCTTCAATACAAATTGGCTCTACTCTCCACTTCTAGATTTTCCTATACCTTTCTACCTATAAAACATTTTAATTGATGTAGTAGTCTTTAGAGTTATGTAAATAAGGGTCAAGCAGATTGTCAATAAGTAGCATGGGAGGAATTAAACAACATGCACTTACATGATGCTATGTAAGGAGTAACATTCCATTAAGGACAGACAGAAAACAAACACAATTTCTGTTTCATGTTTTGTTTTGACAAAAAATTGTTTACCATTACTTTATGAACTAATGATATTAGAACAGTTTCTCCATAACTAACATAGACCAAGTATAACCATTATTTGAATATGGATGCCTATAATTGAAAATTATCCTCTTTCAAGATAAAATTTACAAAAAAAGCTAACTAGAATCAATATAGTGGAGATCTTTAGTAATATATTTAAAAGGTCTCTCTGATTCAATCTTGCTATGATAGATGTAACAAACTATTAATAACAACTACTAAAGAATTAATCCATTGTGCATATCATTAGCAATTGTTTCCATGTTGGAATGAAACTAGAAGTGATTTTTGTAGTCAATTTATGTCTACCTAAAATCTAAAAATCCCTGCCAAACTTATAAAGTTACTGAATGATGCCAGAAAAGAAAAGTGGAGATAAAATATGAAAAAGCAACACTTTACAAGATCAAACCATAAGACTGTGATATTTTTATGAAAACTTGGTAGATTTAAAAATTATTTCTAAAAGAGACACTAATGACACAGTTAATCAAATTACTAGTCTTGTATCCCAGTCTTATAAACCCAAGATTGGTAGAATGAGAAAAAGCATCATTGCAATAAAACTGCAAATATCTCTTTCAATATGTTCTTATAACAGTCATCAGATAAAAGGTGCTGGTAAATTTGAACTTGATTCACTTAAATCAAGATGAGTCCCAAAAGCAGAACATACCTTCAAAGTATCAAAAAAATGTGGAACATAAAGCCAAAGTGTGGTGAGCAAAATTATTCAGTAACATGATACATACAAAAAGAACTCCTAAAATTTGGCATACAAGCAAAAAAATGACAGTCTTACAGCTAAATAAAGCCAGACTGGTCAAAAAAATTATTACTCAGTCAAGTGATGGTGCCTTGTGGTTAGCATAGTTGCCTTCCAAGCAGTTGGCCTGGATTCACTTCCTGGTCAACACTTTGACATATAAAAAAAAATTATTACCCAAAATCATTATTATGTGTTTTTACACACTTTTAGGAAGAATCACATTAAACAAAAATTTTTCCAATAGTTATCAGTCAGCTTCCTATAGAAAAAGGTGATTTTAAGCCAGAAAAAAACTGATGTGAACAGGATTTATCTTTAACATCTCAATAAATTAAAAACTGGTAGTATTTTTTGCTATCTAATCTCACCTTACAATTCTGTTTGAAAACATGGTTTTCTTCTAAAAGTTTCTAAAATTCTTAAAAGCTGATAAACCAAATGCTCTTCAATAAAAACTACAAATGTCATTAAATAAACATCATGGTAGATATAGAATTTGACAGAATAAACTACCCTAGAGTTCAGTTTTCTTACCTATTTTATTTTGTATATTTGTCAATGATTTTCCAGATAACCTATGAAGAAAATTAATCTATGCTAATTATATTTATATGACTTCTCATAAAGATATGAAAAAATTGGCAATGCTTTTCAAACATAAGAGTTTATTTGTAACCCAATGTAGACAACATATTCAATTCGTTCTATTTCTAACACAATGAAGCCAACATATTCATTTTTTATTTAAACAATAGGCAATCATTTTGTAATGTGAATATAACTTTTTTTACAAAAGTAGTTTGACTTATAATTCTACCATATACTACTTAGGAGTGATCTTAGATTGCAGCCTAACTTATTTTCTTTAATTAATTACCAGAAACAACATCCTTGAAAAACTGGCTGGAACTATTTTGGGATGGGATGCAAATACTTTACAGACAACTTATTCAACATATATATATATATATATATGTATGAATATATATATAGATATATATATATATATATATATATATATATATATATATATATATATATATATATATTCTGCTGGTAAATTTTTATCCCAGTTTAGAGAAAAAGTTTTTGCATTAAATTTTTAGATATTTAGTTAATTATTACTATGAGAAATATTACTGTCATGCTTAAGTCTACTCTTTTGCAGTAATTTCCTGTTCTTTCACATATTTCTCCATTCAGATATCAGAAGAGAAATTGTCTAAAAGAAAATGTAAATAAAAGTGTAAAGCAGATCAGTTGTTGCTAATATTTGATACAAATCAATATCCTCCTTTATGGACGATCAATTAAAAATGTAGATTCAAAAAATTATATGGCATAAAAAGTAGTATTCTTATGAGATTCCAAATAAATTTCTTTTTTCATATTCAAAAATAAAGCTAGTTCAAGATTTTCTTAAATGCAACTGGGATCTCATGAACAGTTTCAGCACAACTTATAGTTGGTATGCTCAAGTGCTTCATAATTGGAATTAATCAACCACTGATATTTGCAAATGTGAGCAGATGCAAACTAAGAACTGCACAGTTGAAGACTGTTGAGTTTATTGCAGTAATACAAAAAAGGTCTTAATAAACCATTAATTAATCTATCTCCTGTTTGGAATCCTTGCATATTCTTTTATAATATCTTAATCAATAAATTAAGGCATTTAAATCTGTAAGTTAAATAAATAAAATACATCTTTTTATACAAAAGTTCATGGAAATGATGGTCTTATATCAAGTTAAGTATAAAACTATCATCAATTTTTTTCAAAATATATTATAAACCTTCTGCATACAAAGTTCTTTCTTTTTATCTTATAAATAAGTATCTTTATCAGTCCATTTCAAAATATAATTGTCCACATGGTTTGATCACCTTCAATATAAAGAGTTTTTGTTTATTTTTATATTAACTTGCAAATAATTATCATAATATCTACACTGTATAACTCAAAATAATTCCTCTTAATAATAAATTAATAAATTAGATAATAAAAAGTGAACTCTTTTAGTCCTGCACCATAATGAGAAATTTCATAATTATTTTTTTAATATCAGTAATAGATATGATACATCAAAGTGAAGTGTTAATATATTTTGCATCATTTAATTTCTATTAAGTTAAAACTGTAATTTTTCTTTATATACCATAAATAGTTCAAATTTTCGAAAGAACATAATGGGTTTTACAAAGATATTCGAAAGGTAGTATTAATCAAACAAACCATTATATATGTACAAACTTCAATAGACTTCATAACTACCCTAATATTTTGTAATACAATAAAATATTTCTTACTAATAACTAAAAACATTGGTAAATAATATTCAAACTTTTACTTAACATTATAAAATATACTGCTAGGCTAAAATTTTAAAAAATGAGAATGTGATGCAGTCGCATATAAAAATCTGGATGATATTAAATAGGGTATACAAATTATCAAAATTAATTCACCATTATTATTGTCATTAGATGCTATCAATTAAACATTTATTCCTGTTGAATATATAAATATACAAATAGCTTTATGCTTATAAATAAAATTTTTAGCATAGAATATATGAAGTAATTTATTATTGCTTTTCTTTATACAGCTTCAAATGATAAATTTCTAATTATGATAATTATGATCGACTTTTACCAATACAATCCTATAAGCCAAGTTTCCAATAAAAAACTATCAATAAGATATTACCATTATTATGTATATATTTCATATAATAATGACAACGCAACATCATTTATTAGCTTATGCACCATATTACATGTTTCATTTCCCTGACTGCTATCCACAGAAAAAATAGCCTATTATCCTATTAACAAACAGATCTATTTTAGAAATACATGATCACAGACTTATATAGAAATGATCACCTCATTAATCAAACCCAACCAATTCTTACTAAAATATAAAAGCAGATAGATGAGTTTGATAACACTGGTTTAAGAGAAACAAAAAAAATCATCACAAAAAATTCATATAATTAGGAAAAATATAATAAAATTATTAGAAGTGGACTTAAACCTGCTGTAAATGTGTAGCACTGATGACATTGTATTAACAATATCAAAAGATAATTTAAACATATAGTGAAAAGAATAATATTATATATGAAGGACAATAAAACCATGTTTTAAGCACTTACATATCCATAGATTTAGTTCTGTTATTCTAATAGGTCTTAACAGATTTAATCTGTTATTATAATATGTCATTTATAATAGACACTACAAATATTCTCAAAACTTAATAATGCATAGTGGATTTGCTGTACCTCTCTGAAGAATATTCATGCAACTTGTTTATTAATAGCAGCATCTTTATATTTATCTATTAAAATTAACATCCTAACTGCATCTATAAAAAATTCAAATACATTTTTGTCCAATATGATTTCTGTATCTATCTAGCATCAATTATAAAAATATATAAATTTTAAGAACATCCTCTTGAATAATACATAATGTAGATACAAAATCAAATAAAGACCTTTTTAATAGTACTTACTACTTTATACCTTGTAGTGTCAGTTTTTTTTGCACATCTTGATGTTACACAAGATGCTGTTTGTTATAACATGATTCTATCTCATTGATAATATACTAATTTAAAATTAAATGCCTTATTTTCTATATAACAGATAAAATGCAAAGTTTAAATGCAAAGTTTAAATAAATCATAATTAAGTAATATTGAATGAAACTATCAAGCTCAAACTGCCACTTCAATACTTAAATATCTTCAATGCAATTAACCTCTCCTCTTTATCCCTCAAACAATTCATATGAGAGTCAAATCACCATCTATGGAAAAAAAATTGCTAACTTTTTTTAATATTAAAATTATTACATTTCATACTAATATTTTAAGACCAAAAAAATTCTATAGATATCAGAAAAATTGGAAATTTGACAACTTTGGGAACTTTTAAATCCCATTTTGAAGACTTGCTATTCTCTCTTGGCAGTCTCTAATTTTGTTAAAATTAGACCATTATATTTTTGAGCAATACAAATTACAGGGAATCTGTTTGCAAGTGGTTTCCTAATGTGTAATCAGTGACCATTTATTAGAATATATTGCAATATTGCAAAATTTATTTTAAAAATATTAATTTTAAAAGCATAATTTGATAGATTTATCAGATGTTGATAATTAATTGTTCACAATTTAAATGCAAATGTCAAATAATAAAGATTTCATTCATTTTCTAAAATGAAACAATTCCTTCTGACAAAAGATGATGAAAAATGTTTATTATTTTAATTATGTTGTAATTTTTTTTATATTTATAAAAGTCAAATATGATTTTTTTTTTAGAATTCTCCTTTATTTCTAAACAAAAATATCTATCAAATGAAGTCAAATTTATTATATTCTGATAAATAATAATAGTTTAATATTGCAATTATTGTGGAAAGTTCACAGACAGGGAAAACAATTAAAACTGTCACAGTCCTAGTGCAGTGTGAGAGGTTAATCTTATAATTACTATTTTCTTATCAGATTTGCTAGAGAGATTGTTTCTATATTATATATTTTGAATACTGCATATCAATGATGAAGTTTTCTGACATAGCATTATTAATTTTGGTAAAAAAATATGTTAATAGTTCTAAATAAATTAAAATATTGTCAATGTATATACATAAATAAATCATGTAGGATATGCCAAAATCAAAATTCTATATTTTTTAAAAAATTCATTCTTGAAAACATACCAATATTTTGTAAATATGTTTATAAATATATATATAAATTATAAGAGCATCTTCTTGAACATACACAATGACAGTACATAATTAAATAAATCAAATCCTCTTTAGAAGTATGTATCACTGCATACATTGTGGAGCCATTTATTTGCACATCTTGAAGCCACACAAGATGCTGATAGTATAACATGATTCTATCGCCTGGCTAATCTAGGTAATATTTTTACCTAAGCAACAGATAAGTATAACTGATTAATAATACATGATCACTAGCAGTGACTCATTATTAGTGCCCTTAAAACTGCTTACTTTATTATGTCACATTTTTAGCTATATTAGATCTAACATTTAAAACAATATTTTATAATAATGTGTTGTGTTATATTTTGAAAAGAAAAAAAAAGAATATTAAATCATTGAAAAATAATACGTAACAAAATGTTATGTTGAATGGTTAACAAACAATAATTTTTAAATGTTGAGATAACAAAGTTTACAATTATAAACAATAAAAAAAAATTGATAAGCTGTGAAATTTAAAATCATATTAGTTTGTATAACAAATATAACAAATATAAAAGTCTCAAACTACATAGGAAGGAGGTGCAAAACAAGTAATTATACTAAGTAAATAAACCAATTGAAAGAATAAGAATGAAAAACTAGTTGTCAATGTAAATCTTTGCTTTTAAAATAGTAAAATTCCCCAAACACAAAATATGATCTGTTAAATGTTAATTAAATCCCTGAGTGTATTTGGCAGCCATTATTCTTCACAAGTGACTATATAGCAGAAAAAAAATCATTCTCATTAGAGAAATTTATTAATTAATTATTTATAAATATTTACTAACTTCTAATAATCTTTCCCCAAGACTTAAAGTGTGTAAATAATTCTCAAATCCCAACTGTTTTCTAATAATAATGATAAAAACACATTAAATTTCTAAAATTCTTAAATATATATATAATATGGTTGCTAGTCTGTCAAAATATCAGATTGTAATGCAAAATAATACCCAGTTTGTACCCAAAAACACCATATTATCTACATCATATAACCGTGAAACATTATATATATATATATATATATATATAATGTTTCACCGATATATATAATATATATATATATATATATATATATATATATATATATATAAACATACTAGTTAAAATATATGCCTTGAATGTCTGTAACCTGGAAGTTCAAATTTGTGTAAAATAAATGTGGATATTTTTTCAGCTTTAGTTCCCAGACTAGCTTAATACTTTTGTTTCAGGTAGCTTGGTCATGGGCAATCCAACTCTTTAGTTATTGATCAGATAAATGGCAATGTACCTATGTTTTACATTGTGGAAACTCTTCTCCTTTAGAGTTAGCAAGCCTAATAAGTAATGCCTTGAATTCCCAGGGATCAACCCAATTGTCATGGTTCCTCTGGTTAAGAAACTAGAGGGCCCTTGGAACCTGGGGAATCTCAGGCCAATATCTCTGATCTCTCTACTGGTAAAGACAGTTGAGGCCCTAATCAAAAATGGCATACAATATATTATAATTGATCAGCTGTCTAATTACCAGTTTGCCAAAAAGAGGAGCTTGACAGCTGATGCTGTGAGCCAATTTTGTCATTGATAGACCACATTCGCATGAAGAAGATCTCATAGCCAATTGCAGTTCAGCTCAATTTTGCTGCTACTTTTGATTGCGTTTAAGTTGACGCACTTATGAAAATCCTGGAGAGACTCAAAGTACCAGCTGCCTACCTCCAGATGATAGAGAACCTCCTGTATAATAGGGAGGTGTTTTTGTCTCTGGATGAGAGGGTGTCCCCAGGATTTAAGCCTGTTGTTTCTATTCCTCAGGGTTCTCCTCTGAGTGTACTCCTTTTCACTGCCTATGTGAATCCCCTTCTGCTAAGCAACGAGACATCTCTTAAAGGGATATCCATACCTTTGCTAAGAGAGAAAGTCCATCAAGTCTTTTATATGAATGATGTGGTGGTTTTTCTTGCTTTGCAGGAGGAGTTTTCTGGACTAGAGGAGCTCTTGGACCAATTTGAATGTGAATTTGGTCTAAGAGTCAACAAGGAGAAATCGGCAATCTGGTTGATTATGACTGGCAAGCAAATTCCCAGAATATTTATGGCTCCACCTCAGAAGTTCCTGAGCTTTCATTTAGCACCCACCCACTGTATCTAAAATGAGGAAGGGCATTGAAAATGATTTAATGACTAAGATAACAAAATTTATTGGATCATTGGAGAAGATTTATTTGTCTTTGTTCAGAAAAATCATGCTGATGAATGCTGTCATGCTCCCCAAGATTATTTGTCTTTGTTCAGAAAAATCATGCTGATGAATGCTGTCATGCTCCCCAAGATTACATACTTCCTTGCGGGCTTCTCACTGACGAAAGCCTTTATAAGGAATGTTGATACACAATGTAGGAAGCTGTGTTGGGGGGGGAGCTCCTGTCATCAGCCTGTGCCTTCTACAGAAACCTAAACAGATAAGCAGCATAGGACTACACTCAGTCAAAATCTTATTAATACAGGGTTTTCATAATGTACTTACCAGATTATTTATGAAAAACCCAGATATGGAAGGGCCATTATTCCCAGAAGAAATAACTCCTACTGATAGGCCACCTCCCAAAAGTGAAAGGCTTTGGATTCAAAGCAAATCTCTATAGTATTTAACCATATAAAAATGAAGAAGCCAGGAACAATGTTTAATAACAAACTAAATTACTGGAACATATATGATCTTATGAATCTGGAAGAAACTAAAATTGACAATATTCTCTTGATTGGAATATCAAGGTTCTCCAGATTGACCAAACATCTAAAATTGGAACCGAGGTTTGTTGATTGTTTAATCAAAGTTAACCTTGGGGCCTTGCCTACTACTGACTTCCTACATAGTAAAAGGAATTATAATCTGGACCCTATATGCATACTATGTAGGCATAGTGATGAGACAATGGCACCTATATTGGAAGAGAGTCAAATTTGGAATAGCATAAGAAACACTTTTAAATCTCTCATTAAAAACAAAGAATCAGCTTGTGTAAATTTGACTAAGGCCTTCAAGAGTGGACATTTTGGGATCATAAGATTGGCAACATTTTGGTCATTGAGGGATAAGACTATCTTCGAAAGTGGAGAAGAATATGACGTGATGAAAATGTCTTTACACTTACTAAAAGAAATTAAAGAATTAGACCAAAAATTTTCTCAGAATTGGATGTTCAATCAGACCTGGTCCCTAATAAACCTAAAACAAAGTGTAGTACCGATGATGAAAAGAATATAAAAGTTGTAAATCCACAGATGAGAAAATTTAATGAACCATTTACCTAAAATGTTCTAAATAAACTTTATATGGAAGAGATCCAAGAACTAGAAAATGCCATTATAAAGGTACTCACCTACTTGATGAATAATAGGAAAGGGCTTTCATTTGATTAATGGATCAGTTTTAATCAATGACCCAAAAAAATATATTAAGGCTGCTTTAACAATGCTAATGGTAACTGATTCGCTTACTGTAACGAATCTATGATATATTTCATGTAATTTTCAGTCTTACGTATTCTATGAAAACCTGCTTTTAAGTAATTTTTATCAATTCAATCCCTATATTGGATTGGCTAACCTCATGATCTATAAGTAAAATGTATGGCTTTCATATATGATTCATAATGATTAATCTCTCGATATTTAAATGTTAAATTAATACACACAGAAACATTGGAAATGCTCTTCACTTGATAAGATAAAACTCTATGGACTAAATGGCCAAATATGTTTTTAATCATTGTCCACATGTTCATAAATTAAACAAACTTATATGTGTTTGAATTGATTAACACCTCATATATGTGATATACATGATCAGATTAATGTAAATGGGCCACTACTATGATTTCTGGAATGGGAAGTTATATATTTTCAATTTCTGTTGATAACTAATGTCTTAATGTAATCGATATGAAATTAATTGTTTTTTGTTTATATATACAACCTCTGATTTTGTTGACTGGTCTCCTTTGAGATTGATATGTAAATGTCCTTCTTTTTGTAAATGATTCTTATGGTTTGTGAATAAAATTTCCTTTTGAAAGATAAGTAATGCCTTGTTCGCATATTATCTTTATAGATATTTTGAAAAGAGTGTTTTACTTATATGTATGACATTCTATTAACACTTCATAAAGTATTTTCCATGCTATATTCTGCATGAAGGCAGAGATTTTAATTCAGTAAAAATTCCTAATCATTACTCTCTCCCTAATTTCTAATTCTATTTAGAAATAACAATACTTTATTATGATCTATTTCATTTTATATACGACCTAAATAGTTTTAATAAATAAAAAAGTTGTCTAAAAATGTTTACAAAAATAATTTCATAAAAGCAGAATAGACGTTTACACAAATCGTTATAAAACAATCCCATCTTTACTTCATTACGATTTCTTCCCAAGAAAACTTAATATTTTTACCTTTTTAAAAAAATTGTATTTTTTAATTTTCGATTTTTCTTTTCTTTATACAGAAAAGAAATAAAGTAGTCTTGCGTTGTTAGCCGAGAGGTATCGCAGCCGCCATGCAAGCAAGTAGTTGGTTGCAGACGGGTGTGGGTTCGCGTCCCGGCAGATGCTATGACATATGAAAAAAAAAAAGAAATAAAGTAAGAAAAAAAAAGTACTGTAATAAACTTTATTTTTCAAACAATCTTAATGTCCAGTTAGAATAATGTAGAGAAAGGAAGGAAGGAGCCAAAAATAATTGTTTGATGTGAAAGAAATCTGCAATGATTCTAAATAGTTCACTAACAGTAGTTTGATTATTCTTTGCTCTGCTGATGATAAAGATGGATAGATGGACGCATAAACACAAGTGAATCAAAACAAATTAGTGAAAAAATCGCATGCTCCAATTGCTCTATGTCAACATAATCAAAATGAAATAGTCTTTATTCTCGTTAATGATGGGAATATTCAAATCAAAATTGTAGTCTAAGGGAGAATATAAAAGCCTCGTAAACTTCATTTCTTTTAAAGGAGAAATGTATTCTTTCATTACTTTTAATAACAGCTATCATTTTGTGTTTAATAAAGAATGAGAATCTATCATTGATTTATGCATGAAATATTTTTTTTCATAATTATATATGCAATTATGTTTTTACATATAAAGGCATACATATATGCAGTATACATAAGATCACACAAACATACACATATTTATATAAACAAACTTCAAATAAATAAAAAATTTAAGTTACTAATAAATAATGAAGCTTATGTCATACTGTAATGAAAATCCATCAATCTATTCTGGATTAGAGTGCATTTTGATGGTTGTTTTACAGATGGGTAGAATCCTTAAAAATATTGAACATATATTGAATGTCTTTAGTATATAGGTTAGGGTGTAACAATGTTTCATTCTCCTCTCTCCTTAAAGTGTTGCTGGTCTGACCAGTAATTAGTATTAGCATGAGGATTGAACCTGGATCTTTAGATTTAATACTAAATTGTGAAGTGGTTTTTTTAAGTCAATATTCGAGAGTCTAAGCGTCCATGTTCATTTTCCATGCTACTATTGTGACTGGTCAGGCTAATAACAGCTGAAAAAGAAAAGACACTAATAACCCTCAACATATTATGTTATATATTAACATATGTGTTGCTACTAATAGTCGAAAGTAAGTAGAAAACATAAATAAGGTTTAAAATTTTTCTAAATAAATCAATATTTAATATTAGATGATAGAAATAATTCAACATGTAATTACAAAAAATGCATCATCACAAATCTTTTGGCAAACAATTTTTATATGCTTAATCTATATATTGAATGATTAAATGAAGTCCTTGAAAGTTTATTGTCCTCACTAAACTATTAGATATGTATAATATAAAACAGTTTATAAAATGTTGTGCTTATTTCTACTAGTTAACAATAAATATTTTATTTTACATAAAAATATTTACCAATGTTATTATAATTTAAGTATTACATTATTCTTTCAGGTCAGAATTATATTTTTTATTTAATTTTTGCAAATCATCAATAAATAAATAAAAATGAATGGAACAACCTTTAGAAATAAGAAGATAAAAAAAAAAGGTAGATGAAAGTAATGTTAAGCAATCAAAGATCAATATTACAAGTGTTGTGATTTGAAGCGAATTGTTCCAGTTACTGATCGCTGGTTTCTAGTTACTTTTATGGAACAAGTGAACATATGATTCATTTTCACAATATAAAAATATACGCCCAAATTAATGTCATTTCATTTAAAAACCTTCATCATTAACCCTCTACCACTACCCCCATTTAAATAAAATAAAAATGCCAGGAAAAGTATAAAATGTACATTTAAACCAAGATATTAATCAGATGACTCCACATATGCAATTAAAACAGTAATTATTGACTGCTTGAAAACTGACTGCTTTATTATAGTATCATAAATTGTTTATTCAAATAAAATAAAAAAGATATGTTATAATTACAAAATATTTTCTAATACATTTTATTCAAAGTGAAATTATGATTTACTTAGCCTATTTGATACTTTTAATGATTTTATAGTAACTGTGTAAAGCATTACGCAAGATTAAATAAAGATTAGCACTTATATTTAATTACTCATATTCTTTTGTCAGGTTGTATGAGATTGGAAAGCTGAAGGGGGCTTGAAAGTCTAGATTCAAATCTCCTGTAATTACATCTAAACTCCAGGGATATAAAGTATACCTGATTTATATATTATTTGCTAAAAATAATTTAGAACTTATGTTACTTGGCAAGATTCACATAATTATGTAAAAACATATTTTCATAAACAGATAACTAATAAAATATTTGTAGATACAATTTGTAGATACAATGACATATAATTTTTAAAATAATGGTAATAAACCAAAGGAGTTCATAAGAAGTTTGAGTGCTGAACAAATCAAAAATAGATTAATGATCCATGAAGCTTGAGATTAAGAATCATCTATTCCATTACTGTACTAAGTACACTAAGCAAGTCATCAAGTTCTATATAGTCACAATAAGTAGTATTAAAGCATTGATTTTGTCTGTATCTTCATTACTCATTTCTTAAATTCTTATTTTAAATAAATTGTGAAAAGATGAATACCTCACTTGCATAACATTTAAATAAAGATTCAGGTAATATTATTTATATAAGTGCTGAAAGAGAAATAATTCAAAATCTCTATCGGAAAGTCCCTATCTCCAGACCAATTGGTTTTGAGCTTATGGCTCACCTCAGTGAAGTGCTGGGATTCTAGAAACTAGATCTAAAATACAAACTCAAAAGTCAGCACTTATAAAACACGTTACTATCAATTTGAAATCCTGAACTTTTCAGACATGTAAATGTCTTCAAATCCAGCCTTACAAACCAGATAGCTATATGGGTCTGAATTCAGTTCAGTTTCATCATATAGTAATAGCCTCTGCAATATAGCATCTCAAAAGCCTTCAAAGATACACTTATAATAATTAATAAACAAGTCATAAATTTTGTAACTTGCTTTTAAGCTTGCATTTAAATGATCACTAGATGGAGCTTACCAATAGCTCTAATCAAGCTTTATTTTAAATGCAAGCTTAAAAGCAAGTTACAAAATTTATGATCATTTTATTATAAGTGTAACTTTGAAGGCTTTTGTGATGCTATATTGCAGAAGCTATTACTATATAGTGAAACTGAGATGAATTCAGACCTATATATCTATCTGTTTTGTAAAGCTGGATTTGAAGACATTTATGTATCTGAAAAGTTCAGGCTTTCAAATTGTTAGTAACATGTTTAATAAGTGCTGATTTTTGAGTTAGTATTTTATATATAGTTTCTAGAGTCCCAGCACACCACTGAGGTGAGCCATAAGCTCGAAACCAATTGGTCTGGAGATAGGGACTTTCCAATAAAGATTTTGAATTCTTTCTCTTTTGGCACTTATAAAATAAAGCTTGATTAGAGCTATTGGTAAGTGCCATCTAGTGATCATTTAAATGCAAGCTTAAAAGCGAGTTACGAAATTTCTGACATCTGGGTCCCTTTTTACGCGGACTTATTTAACATGATTTTGAAGTTACACGATTCGTGTTTCACCGGAAGTATGTTAAATAAGTCCGTGTAAAAAGAGACCCATGTGTATGAACTCCAATAATGTGCTATTACTTTAAATAATAAATTTCATGCACTTACGTTATATTGAAATAGCACATTATTGGAATTCGACTTTCATCATAGTAATTTCAATATTTTCAGTACTTTATAATAGTAAGATTTTATGCAATAATGAAATTAAAATCATAATTTCAACATTTTATGTATACACACATTAAATTTTACAAGATTATCATGTAAATTTGTTCAAACATTGTGCGCATTAATTTTGCATTTTAAATCACATTCTGTTTTTGCTTTTTTAAAAAAAACATAATCAATTATTAATCATTTAGTGTCCACAAGTTTATTTTTATAAAGTCAGTAATAGCAGTGGGCACAATTAAAAATTAAAATCTGATTTTTAATTGTAATTAACAATTTAAAAATTATTTACTGCGACTTGAAATTAATGTGAAATTTGATTTTTAAACCGAATTGAAAATTAAAGACAAAAGTAAGAATTTAATTTTTAGTTGTTACTTTCATAAACAATTAATAAAATCATCATCTCAAAGATTAATTACTAATTACGTTGTCACCAGAAAACCACTGTTACAACATGAGTGTGAAGTTGGCGCTAGTTGTTTACAAATGAACGTGTTTTTTTGGCAAATAGCTATAATAATTAAAACATGTATAAAAAAAATGTCAATTACTGTACTGTAAATTATGCATAAAAATATATTATTTTGAATAAAATTAAATATTATAGTTAAAAAAAGTTTGTCTTGTATCAATTTTTTTTAAATTTGAAATTTTTTATTAGTCATATTTTATTTCCTTATATTTTTTTTGCGCGAATTTTAAAGTAATTTTATGTTGGTGCTTTGCTTTTACGCGAATTTTGAAAAATCACAGACTGCATCCCCCCTTTTTCAATGTAAGTTACATCTATTTTTGCGCGATTTTGTTTGAGCATGTTTTCTGAGGAACCTATTTATCGCGTAAAACGAGACCCAGGTGTACATTGAAGTGGAAAATATGTTATACACATTTTTGCTTCACTGTCTAGTGATTTGAAACCTTAAATTGGAGATTTAAACCCAGGTATATATTTATAAATCACTAGGGAATGTAAGGACACACTTACAAGTGTTTTAACCCCCCCCCACTTGTTTTGTTTTTTTCTTTTGTAAATTAAATGTTTTATTTTAAGAATATTTATTAAATTTAATTCAGAAATATTTAAATTTCCATTTCTTTAACTAATCATGTATGTGTGTTTGAGATTGCTAAAAATATTATTGATCATAATTAAATATTAAATATTTTGTATATTTATTTCATATTTTATAGTTTGTGTATTTTATTTTAGACGATGCAATACCAAAGAAGGTTCTGGAGAGTAATTAAAATAACTCAGACACTTATGAATAAAAGAATGTTCTTGATTAAATTTAAAAAGAGTAATTAATAAATTAAAATTCCCTTAGCAAACATAATATTAATGGAAATCATATCTTTTGAATCTATTTCCATTCTCGAAATAGATTAAAACAATACTCTCCAGAACTTGTTGCATTGTCATGGTGAATAAAGAATAAATGCATTCAGGAAACTTAATGGACATCTGGGCCTCATCAGTGGAAAAAGAATATTTGAGAAGGTCTTGCCCAGCATCTAACCAAAACGAAAATTTTAGGCTAGAGGTCTCTTTCTGCACTATTTTAGTCAGTGTTGCAGAACAGATCCACCTCAGTCAAAATTTTGAAATATGAATTTTGAGTAGAGGGACTAAATTTGCTTCCCCATTCTTCTCCAAAATCATTTCCATATTGCTATGCTAATATGCCATCTCCACTTATAGACTGCCTAAATTAAATGCTGAACTAACTATATCAAGATGCCAGCCATTATTTTTCCAAACTTTGCATTGCCAACCTTGTTTTCCACATTTTACAGTCTTACGCATATGAATCCATACAGACATCAAGTGATCAAGTAATGGAAGGTAAATCCTAATCATACCGCTAATATGAACTCTTTTAAAACTTTCATTTTTAAAATATATATTATTTGTAATGTAATTCTCTCCTTATTTAGATGAGGCATTGTAGCATTAGTTATAACAATTCTGTAAAGTAATGACTTTCTCTTTCTTTTGTAAAATCTAATGCACAAATCTATAACTTTATTTTTTTAATGCAGTTCTTTAATGGGTTTCACAATTTTTATTTTAATATTTTAAATGTGGCAAACTTTTAATTTCAATATTATAAATTTTATATGATTTAATTTAATATGCTAATAGTTCAATCTAGCAAACCGATCATAAATGTTTTTTATATATCCTTGCTATTATGGGATGTTAAATAGTTAAATGTATGCTTTCTTGCCTAACTAAAAGTTTGCTCGATTGAATAAGATTTTTCAGTTGTATATTTGCTTAGTGGCAGATTATCTGCTGCTACATTTAAGATATCAATTTATTGCCATGTTCATGCTATTGATTTTATTTTTATACTATATTTTAAAGTAAATTTAATGACCTTACTTTTTCTGTTTTTTTTTTTATTATTATATGATCTATCATTTGCCCACCATGCCATCTAGCATGATAATGGTTTTCTGGAATTAAATACTAGTTAGCATACTAATATTTGTTTAATGAAGGGAATAATAGTTCCCCTTTTGTTTTTTTGACATCCTAATATTAAAGGACATTTGCATATGTTTCAAGAGGGATCAAATTATGTCACATCATTATGCTAGATTCTATTAAATCATGAGGGCCTTAATTCGCATATCAGCATCATTAAGAACCTGATTTTTTTTTTTTATTAGCATTGCTTGGCCTAGATAACAGTACAAAAATTTACATCTTGCTTTGTCAAACTTAAAACCTGGAGGTCTGGGATTACTTACCTATGGCATATCCCTGAAAGGAGTTTGGAAGCATTGACTTCAGGATACTGTCAGGTTGTAGATAGGCTTTTAAAATCAGAACCATGGAAAGTCCTACACAACCACCTTTTCAAATGCCAACCTGTCACATATACAGGCACAGTTTGTATACTTACATAATTGATGAAGCATCTGTCCTAAAATGGAATCAACCTTTTTTAACATTATCATTTAGTCAGCACGGCGATTCTTGCTAAATATTCTTATTTTGCCCATTTTCAATCCATAAGATGCAATGCAATGATTTCTAAAATCTGACCTATATTTTCGTTTATATTATAGGTTAGGAATGTCATTTTAAAGCTTATTTAAGCTACCTGCCCTCTCATTGAAACAATGTTTCAGTGTGCTAACAAACAATGCTAAATAAACCCTATCAAGTCAAAAAGGACTAGAATAAAATACAAATAACTTTTTTGTCTAAATATTTTGAGGTCTAATGAATGTTTAATTAAATAGGGTAAACTATAAAATATTTTTGGCTGTGGTTCAAATGAATCATAGTAAATGAATTTGATGTAACTTATATCCCATTTCTCTCTGTTCTTTAAGTCCATTGATTTTTCATAAAATAATCTTAGCATTCAAATTATAAATTGGTAATATTGGTATCTACTGTTAGCATATTAAGCCACATTATCTTGACTATCTGTACATTTTTTTGAATCATTATATTCAATTGGGGGTTTGCGTATTATTTAATTATTAACTTATGTGCTATTATTATGTAATTTCTTATATATGCAAATAAGTGCTCATAATCAGGTGAAACCCAAAATTCTGTTAGTTTATATGTAAATAGACTCACAACTGTATATTAAATTGTATAACTATTTGTTTATTCATTTTCTCATAATTAATATTAATAAATTATTAACTATATAATTAGTATTTAATTCTGCTTTGCCTCTTGATTTATGCATGCACATCGTTAATTAGATTGTGTCATATATAACTCATTCCTATTGACCTTAGGCCAACTTCTGAGATTTATTAATGAATTTTGATGAAAAGTGTAAATTATAATCTGAAGCTGTTTCATCCTGTTGGGGGGGGGGGTTTCAAAATAGTATCATCTTTCCCTGTAGATATTGTTTCTCTGCTGTGGCTCCAGGACAGGAATGAATAAGATTCCATCTGTTATCATCAGAAATGTTGTTTGTAATGTTATAGATTTGGAAAATGGGCAATAGGGCAGAGTTCATGATTGTTCCTGACTTATGTATCTTTCACATGATTGGATTCAAGGTACTTTTGCATAGATGCTAACTTTTTGTTAGATGAACATACAATTTTGATCGGTACAATATATTCCAAAAGTTTACTTATCTGCAAAGAAATGTTAATAAAAATATATCCACATATCTGAATACATTATAGTTTTGCATTATTATCTGCTGCTTGAATTATGATTGATTCACCATTCACTGATAGTGATTATCTGGATGGAAACTTCTGGCATTCTTTACTGGATCTCTACTTTTCTATAAAAGTACAAAACAGAGTGATAGATATTTTTTTTTAACAGTATTAATGCTTTTTTTAAATTTACATTTGCAATATCTCTTTGCATATGATTAAAAAAAAAACATGTTAATGGCTCCTAAGATGCATTTCAAGTAACCAGGTTTCTGTATAATAAAATTCTCTAAATTCCTATTCAAAACAATCATCTTTCAGTAAATACATAATTATAATTACTGATCATCATTAGGTTAGAAAATGCTACATTATATTTAATCCATTCTCTAATAATTTTCATCTTTTAACTTTTCATTCTATGTGCTATAATCTTAGATTTTCAGCATTAATTTTCATTCTTTTACATTTTACTCTTATAAATTAGTTACCTGAAAATCAGTGCTAATGGCTTTTGTAAACCTTCACAATTTCCCATTTAAAAATTACATAACTTATGCAATAAATATATTTCAACTTAATGAAATTCAAAGACTATATCTAAGGCATATCTATCTGTAATCTTTTCATTATACCTCCTATTCCCAAATATACAAAAGTACCAATATATAGCAGAAGATTAAACTTGGTATGTCTTAAATTTTGCAACATCTTTATTCAAATCAGAAATTTCAAGCTAATCCCATAATTCAACTTTTTCATTCATATCCCATATTCAACTAGATCCTTCCTATCACATCCTATATTCAACTATATCCTTCCTAAGTGTTTAACAATATTCATGGAAATCTTCTAAGCAACTTAAACTTAATTACTTTAAAAGATGTTATCCTCTATCAGGTTAAATAAATAAAATATAAATGAAGGAATTTCTTAATAGTTATAAATAATTTCAATCCATTTAATGAATGTTTATTAAACCTTCTCTCTAATTCTCAACATCAGTTTGTTCTTGTAAAGTATTTTTCAATAACTTATTTCAAATATGTATTACATATCACTTGATTATTTTTAAAAATGGAAAATATTAGCTAGCACAGCTAGCACCCATCTACTTGAAAACTACAGAAATATTAGCCACAATAGAGATTAAGTTTTGATAAAATAAATAAATAATGGTTAATCTAAAATATTTTCTAAATAAAACAATAAAAAGAAATAAAGCATATAATATAATGATACTTCCATGACTGGAGAACCTGTGAAAGGTCATATATATATATAGAGCATATATATATATATATATATATCTCCAGTCATATCCATATATATATATATATATATATATATAATGGATGAAATTAATCATAGAATTAAACTTGGTTGGAGTGCTTTTGGTAGAAATAACTTAATACTAAAAGAAAATATGCCTATGTGTTTGAAAAGGACGTTTTTTTAACAAATGTGTTTTGCAAGTTCTTACTTGTGGATCTGATACTTGGACACTTAATAGAAGAGCAATACAGAGACTTCAGAGCACTCAAAGAAGTATGGAGAGATGTATGCTGGGAGTAACAAGAAGAGATTGAAAACTCAGAGAACAAATAGATATTACTGCCCTCATTAAAAAAATTAAAAGATTGGAGTTGGGCTGGACATATTTCTAGAAGAGATGATAATAGATGGACAATTGAAGTCTTAAACTGGATTCCAAGAGATTGTAAAAGACCCAGAAAGAGACCACATGTGAGATGGATTGATGAGATGAGAAAGTGTGCAGGAGTGATGTGGAGAAGAGAAGCTAAAGATCGGAGAATATGGATTGAACTTGGAGATACCTTCATCCTGCAGTGAATTGATAATAGATGATGATGATGATGATTTAATAAGTCAAGTAAAACAACTAAAGAAATGTAATATTAAAGGTAGGTGGTGACAAAAATAATTCAGAACTATGTCTTAATTAATAATACAAGATATGTGAGAATAAATACTCTTAGTTCAGAATTAATAGATCTTTGAGTATTATTAGCTATGTTTGATCTGCTATCTAAATGAAAGGTCAAAAAAAAATTATCAATATTTTCTGAAACCAAAGATTTAAAAGCTTTAGATGCATTATAGTTCATCCCCAAATTATCTACATTTTGATCATATTTTTTTAATATTATTGAACAAATGCAAACTAGCTTCACATTATTCACTAATGTCACATTCTATAGAGTTTTTTTTTCTTTTGGTATAGCAAAAAAATAAAACTTTTTAGTTTTAATTATCATTCATTCTGTATAAATATAACTAAACAATTATAATTTCCCCTCTATAACTTTCTTCAATAAATTTTTTTTTTTTTTTCAAATCAATAGAAATCCCCTCTCTCTCAACAAGATTCTTCTTCTAGAATGTATTGCTCAGACCCATGAATCACAACTATTAAAATGAGCAATTAAACATGCATTTGTTCCAGTATATCTAATAGCAATTTGTTCCAGTATATCTAATAGCAATGCTAATGAAATATTGTTCATGGTCATGTTCAATTATTTGGTATTTTATTTTATTTTTATGACCAAGATAATATTTACAGATCCACAAAACTTTCTGTATTATCTAGCATAATGTCATTTAATTTTGATTTTTTTTATTTATTTTCCTTTTCTCAAGCAACATTGATTTACCAATACATAATTATTTTACATCTTTAATGTAACTTTTATGTTTCTTTCAATATATTTGATATTATATATTATCTATATATTTTCACAAAATTCTCATGCCATATACTGATCTGCTTTTTCTCAATTTTATCAGTTATTTTTTCTAAATATGATAAATATGCTTAATGAGATTGGATTTTCTTGTCTTGAGTCTTTTAAAATTCCTAACCAGCTTTCAATTTCTCTACAAAGGTGAATTATAACATGATCTAATCCATGTAGTTCATTTACTGACCAAATCACTTTTGGGTCAATGCTGAAAGCTTTTTCAAAATATACTTTATTCTAGCTTTCTCTGCAATAATGCAAAGTTATAATCTTATCTAAATCCAATGTCTTCATCTTTTAAGCATTTTTGTATCTTGACCTTTAATCTTTCATTTAGGAAATTCATTGAGACTTTTTTTAAAATATTAATTAGTATAGTGCGCCTATGATTTCATATTTAATCTTGATTACCTTTACATAGAATGACACTAACAATGACTTCTTTATGCTTTAAATATATACTTTTCTTTCCATACATTCATACAATCTATACTTTTTTTAAGGAAGCTATTTAATATTTGAACATTCCAATAAATATTTCATTATTTCCAGTGTTCCTGTTGTTTTTCAGCAAATTCAATGCTTTTTTAAAAATTACTATAATAAAATCTCATCTTTACTATTATAGGATACTGGTGGAATTTTAATAAACTCCTTTACTATTTTTTTTTTATTTTTTAAATCCAAAGATTGTTTTATATAAATCACAACAGTACTCTAGCAACTACTTTAAAATGTCATTTTAGCTAGTAAATATTATTCCATATTTGTGTAATATGTGCTACTTTTCTGTTAAGGTTTATTTTAGCATCTTGCTAACCTCTCTATAATTAAATTCACCATATGTTTATATGATCATGTTGAATTTTAAACCATTATTTTTCATCTTTAATGACTATCTTCTTTTTCTTATTGGATTCTGCTTTACATTAGAGTTTTTATTTTTTCATAGATCAATGGCAATGTTATTTTGTAAGAATCAATGTTTTTTTAATCTTCTTCTTTCTAGTATAATTTCCATTGTATGTTTTTATCTTCTCCTTAATCACTGAATGATATTTTTTCAATATTTCTTCATTATTATAGTTAAATCTATTTCTTCTTGACAATGAGTTTATTTATCATATGATGTTTGCAATAATTGAGATATGATATGGCACTTGAAAAGGTAACACTAATGTACTGATGTTGATTATCTTCTATGCATTATTGTCATAGTTATCATATTCCTATTTTTCTCAACAATTAATCTTCATGCTGTTCTTCAGTCTTCCTACAACAATTGTGTTTCAAATTGTCATATCATATTATAAAGCAATTTCTAATTATCATCATAATCATTTTTTGTTTAAATCCATTTCTGTGTGCATCTTATTCTCACTCTTCATCATCATTTCCATACTTCCATATTTAATATTCCAATCTCTTCCAATACCACTTATGAATTACTTGGATGTTTTAAAAATTTACATTGCATTTATCTGCCACTATTCTTATATTTATGTATTGATTATCTATCAATGATTCATCATTTCTATAGCAAATTTTTACACTAATTTCATACTTTGAATTATTTACACACTGCAATACTTTATGATCATTTAACTCTCCTTAGTCTTTCTGTATGCTTCAGTTAAAACAAAAATATCACATTTGTATTTTCCATTTTTATTCAGAAAAGTCTAACTTATCACATTTTGTACTGGTTAATTCATTATTAAATTTATGCATTAGTAATCATTAAAGCTACCACATTTATTTATTTTTCTATCCCTTATCTTAAAAACCATCCAATAGCATATATGGAAACTACTTATTTATTTGTCATGTTTTTATTTTGTTAATTGTACAAAATCGTTAAAAGTTTCATGTTTTGCTATTATCTACAATATTGCACAATAATTGCCTCTTATGGAAATCAAGGTTAAATATGTGCACTTATTTATGAATTACTTGGCTACACAAACGACAATTTTATATCTATCTATGCTTAAATTTATAGATTATATATATATATATATATATATATTCAAAACAATACAATAATTAATACAGTAAAACAATATTTTAAAAAAACAAATATATACCAATTTAATAGAAGTACTTTCAACTATCTATGTAGTCGTTGTCAACTAGATTCAAAATACGTCATACATCAATTTTCCCACAATTCATTAATTGATCTATGACGTATTACTTTTTGTTTACATTTATAACGGTTTTTTCTAATACAATTTGAATCTAGTTGACAACGACTACATAGATAGTTGAAAGTACTTCTATTAAATTGGTATATATTTGTTTTTTTAAAATATTGTTTTACTGTATTAGTTATTGCATTGTTTTGAATAATTATATATATTTTATTATAATTGGAATACAGACATTGATTAATAATTTATATATATTATATATACAGACATTGATTAATAATATATATATATATTATTGTGCCATTACAATTTAGTCATTACCTAAATTTATAGTAATGTGCATGTAAGAAAATGTAAAACAAAAATCGCCATCACATTTTTATCTAGAAAGGAAGATGTAGGGCACCCAAGTTTAAACCCTACAAGATCCAGTTCTAAAAGCTTTAGACAGAAAGAGAGTGGGTCAACAATTACATTCTTTATTTGTTTGTGTGTTGATAGAAAGGTAATACACACATTTAAACTAATCAATATTTAATTTTTCTGTTAAAAAGCAAAGTTATAACGCATACGTATAGGCAGTGTAAGTGTAAGCTATTGAATTGTTTTATATTTCAGATATTAATCTTTCTTTAAAACTAACCTATGCTTGATCAATTTTAATATCTTATTCTATACTTCTATTTTTGCTTTTCTATAATTGTAACTGGGATTTAAAAGCTAAGGATTTAATTTTAAAATATAAGGGTTATAATTTCTAAACTAGCATTCATATTATTTTAATGGACAGTTTATGAATGATTTGAAATGATAAAGTATGTGTGTACATTACATACAGAAATTTACATTTATTATATATTGAAAGGAAGAAGGGTTAAATCTGTCAAATTATTTTTTTACAATTTTGTGTTAAAAGAGAAAATCTGTTGAATCAGATATATATTTTTGTAGCAATTTTGTTTTTATAATGATTGTTTGTCATTTTGGAGCTTAAGCTTGGTGGGAACTCTAATTTTAAAATTGTCTCCTCTTAAGATCAAAAGAAAGAAGCTCCAATTTTAAATATTACAGATATACATGAGAAGAAGGGATTAAGACTATTTTTTTTCCTTCAAAACAAAAGTTTGTCTGAAAACCAGGTGTGTGATTTTTTGAATTGGTCAAAAATAGCAAGTCACACTATCACTCTAATTGGGTGAGTTGACTCGAAAATCAGATATAAAAGCAGTCTGGAAAATTAGTTGAGATTATTATTATTGTGATAGAGACCTTTTAAAAATTATTGAAACTAAAGCAGACAAACATTTTTAATTCTGCTAGATAACCTTTTTTTTGAAATCATTTTTTTTATATCAAGTTTTGAATGTTGAAAATATAAAAATGGCGGGGTAGGAAACATATATATATTTTCTGTCTGTCTACCAGACTCATCATCAACTAGCACATCATATAGGAAAGAAAAGATGTCTTGTCTGAAAAATAATATTCTACACCTTTCAACTGACCGAGAAATAAGATGTTTTTAAACAGAAAGAAGAAAACATTCACATGCATTTAAAATCAGAAGAAAAGAGTAATCTATTGATAAATATTAAATCATCAAGTCCAATTAATTGTTCCAGTAACAGATTTTAAACTCAAGAAAATGTATAAATGTGAAAACAACTGCTGTATTTCATCCACTAAAAGAATCATGCTTGACAGGAAGAGAAGAAAAATTAATATAATGATTTCTAAGTTGTCCACTAAAGCAAATAACCTCAATAGAATCATCATCATCAAATAAGAATACACATCAAGAAAGAGATTGTTCCCAAAGTAAAATGGAAATGGTAGCTGCAGAAATATAGACATTATACAAGATAAGTTTGAGCCCTTGGAAGTTCGCCACAAAACAAAGGATCGGTAATATGACTTTTTATATCTATTTTATTTATGATATCAGAATCTTAATAAAATTTTAGCAATAAAGTGGCATAGTTTACTTAAAGAACTTTTAAAGACAATTCAGATCATTAAAACCAATAATTTCTTACCAATAATAACCTTGAGCTTCATAAGTGGTTTTGAATGTATCAAAATTATTTGTTTATTGATTTACAGCTATGAAATATTAATGTGTAAAATAATTTTTTGTATTATTATTTTGGTTTTAAATAATATTTTGTTTTTTACGGGGTAAACACACACCTACATAATAATATTTTTACATGTGTATAATTGTGTGTGAATGTGATGTAATAAGCAGTATTAAAACATTAAATTATTTTGTTTTAAGAAAGTATAAGTTTCAGCTTAGAAAAGCGGGGGAGAAAATGTTTTAAAACTTGTTTCTAAAACTTGCTCTTTCCAATTTTACTAACATTTATTTTTGTCATTCTACTTACATGTTAGATTTATAAGGGTATGAGTGGGAAAGAGAAAAGAGAGAGAAAAAGTGTTTATTTTTTTTTGAGACATTTTCTTGTGGTGTGAAAATCATGGTCAATGTGACATCCAATTTGAAATACATTTACAGGAAAGGGGGAAGAATTTAAAAATTAATGTTATGATTTTAAAACAGTCGATTATGATTATAGTTGTTGTTAATATAAATTTTCATGTAGATATAGAAATTTTTATGTATATGTTAGAAATGCAGCAATAAATATTAGTTTATTATTATTAAATGAGGCATATATATTTCATTAAGTGTAGTCTTTATTAAGTGTGATCATTCATCATCAAGGTGAATATTAGTTATTTAAGTTCCAATTAGATATACTAAAATTAAGCAATGATTATGAATTTCTTTATAAAATTAGGTTTATGATTAAGCTTAGTCCTAAAGCTGTGGTTGAAACCATTGTCATTATCGTTATCATTATCATCATCATTATCATCAACGTTTTAATTAATGAGCTGTTTAACTGTTTAAAGGCCATAAATAAATATTGATTTCATAGAATTTGGTGATTTCTTAGTATTATTATAACCACCGTCCCATCATCTATTTTATGCAAGGATGAGTGAATTGCCAGCCTAAATTAATAGTAATCTGAGCTAGTAAAACTTATAAAAAAATATTGAAACGCATTTATTATGTTAAGATGTGTGAAATGATTTATGTCTAATGAATTTTATATACTCCACTTTGGTTTAAAGATGTTTTATGTTTATCTAAATATTAGTGCATATAGTGATATGGCTCTAAAAGCAAAATCTCCCATTTTTATTAGAAATAAAGTACCAAACAGGGATTCAAACCCGGTACATGCGAAAAGGTTATTATATATAACTGTGTCTAGATTCAGATAATCTAGTGGCGCCCTGCTTGACCATATTCACTTGGTATTTGTTTAAATATGTACTTAACATCAAACCAAGAAATGAAAGTGGATCAAATCTATAGTTGAATATATTGAGAGATATTTGATTGAGTTACCAGTGTATTCACTCACTTGATTTCCATATACTTGAGTTATAGTAGTTCATTCTTAATAATTTGTTTATTATTATTGATATTGTGATATCTTGAGAAATCTAATTATAGAAATATGTTTCATTTAATCCAATGACCCTTAATATGATTGATGACTCAGTCTGATCTTTGTTTAATAGCTTATGCTCCTGTTAATATAAGTTTAAATAAATTCTGATCAGTTTCATTAAGTTTATTTACAACTTGTTTGAATTAATATTTTTAAAGAATACTTATTGAACACGTTTATTTACTTACAATGTTGATTTCAATCTTTTGTGTAATAGCCACTACTCAGGTATTCTTCTCATAATTTAATTTAAGTTACAATTTTTTTTCGTTTATTAAGCTAAATATTTATATTTGAATCTTTTCTTAATTATTTAATACATTTGGATCGTTTGATCATCTTTATTAAGTTACAATGAATATTTGAATATTTGACATTTTAATATAATTTCAAATTTGGATCTTAATGATCTTTTAATTATGTTGTAATGGATCTTTCTTAATCCAAATGATCAGTCTTTTATTAATATATATATATATTGATCTTTATACATTTTTTCATATATGTTTACTTCACTCTATTGTATGTCTTCACTGAAATTCGACTGATTTTAATAAATAAAAAATTAATAAAAATTACACACTCCTCATTTTGAACTACATTTCCATTTATCATAAACATTATGTGTTTATATTACCTTATTCCTTTACCTTTATCAATCTATATTTTCTTTAAAAAGTTTACTAACCTATCCAGCACCATCTCCATTGCATAGAGATATTATTATTTATTAGATAAATTAACTGTCTTCTAATAATTAATCAGTTGCTCTTATATGTTTTGATTCTAAATCTAAATGTATTAATATCCATTAATATTATTAACTATTAGCAAATAACTTATTTTAAAATTGGGTTGAAAATGCATTTCTCAAATCATTTACTGTCCTAAATGTGTTGTTTCAATTTAATTATGCAATGAAAGAAAAAAAAATTTTAATGTAATTCAAGTATCATAATCTAGGCTTTTTTTTATTTTTGTTTGTGATTATTTTTATCTAAATTATCAGAAAGAAATACTAAAATATTATGGGTATTTTATGTATCTAAAATGAATAAAATATTATCTAATTTTATTTTGGGTTAACATATTTTATTAAAATAGAAGTGACTGTTATATTTGAAGGGTTCACTGCAAATCAAATATTATTCAACATACACTGTCATATGTAGTAGTAGCAGCAGTAGCAGCAGCAGCAGCAGTAGTAGTAGTAGTAGTAGTAGTGGTGGTGGTGGTGGTAGTGGTAGTGGTAGTGGCAGTGGAAGTAGTAGTAGTAGTAGTAGTAGTAGTAGTAGTAGTAGTAATAGTAGTAGTAGTAGTAGTAGTAGTAGTAGTAGTAGTAGTAGTAGTAGTAGTAGTAGTAGTAGTAGTAACTATTATTATTATTATTATTATTATTATTATTATTTAATTGAGTATGATTTGAAGTTCCAATAGAAAAGGAAAAAATCATTTCTCATCATTTTTTAATGTTAGCAATATATAAACAACCATTTGTTTTTTTATCATTATTATTTTATTAATGTGCCATTTACTTAAAGTTTAAATAAATTAATTTGTTATTGCTTTTTCAATTAGGAAACTAAACTATCATGAAGAGAATATTTTAAAATATGTATGAGGACATGGAAATAAAATTTTATGGTGCAATATATTTAGATTTCTTACTTAAAATAATGTTTTACAACTCTTACCATTGTTATTATTAATGAGAATTAGTTGTCACATTTAGAGATGTGTGAAAATTAAATATTTACACAGGCATGGCTTTGACTGAAAATGGGTTAAAACATTTCTGTGTTTTGTTGATATTCACTATATGAATTAAATATTTGCTTGACAATTGTTAAGAGAATGAATGAATGCAATATACCCTTCTTTTAAACAAGTAGTTATTATGATTAAATGTTATCATATTTGAAATATAATCACTTTGCTCTATCATTTATAAAGATATACTTTCCTACCTAATATATTCTGCTAACTATTTATTCTGATGTGGTTGTTGTGCTACTAATTGTTTTAGTTAGTAATTTAATTCATAATTTGTTAGCAGAATCTGGGATGTGTATTTTTCTATGCTTTTTTGAAACTTAAGTTATTGCAATTTTTTAACGACTCAACATAAACTTTTTATATTTGGGATTTACTTTTATTATGTTCTTGACTGTGATGACAAGTTACTTATATAAAACGCAGCATAATGTTTAATAGAAATAGCTACTCATATGACAGACTAATCATAATATCAAGCATAATGCAAAGTTAAAAAAATGTTACTACATATTTATCCTATTCTTACATATCATCATCATTATCATTAATATTATATCCAGATATATATATATATAATATATATATGTGTGTGTGTGTTTCCACATGCATCTATATATGCTCACACACCTTCTTTCACAATAAAATGTATTTGAAAGTTATTAAATGTTGGAGAGAGGGTTTTAAATTTGTATATTATTTGTGTAATAATAGGCAGATTTTATTTTTTATGACTTTGTCAAAAGATTGAACTCAGATGTACATTATCAATCAATCTTCTTATAACAATTATGCATCAAATACGAATTATTTATTTTAAAAAATATATCATTTCTTGAATCCTTATTTTCTTTCATACAATATTTTTGATTGACCATTAACGTAAAAGCTTTATTTTATTCTTTATTTTCTTTCATTCAATCCTTTTGATCAACAATTAATGTAAAAGTTTGTTGCTTGTGACCTTCAAAAATAATTAATTCCTAATAATGTGCATCTATATATATAAAAGATATTTTGGGGGTTCATCCGTGTTAAAAAATTTAAATATTGATATACCGACGTTTCGACTTGATCACACGTCATCCACTGGGTAATAAAAGGTAGAAAGACAGTTGTAGAGGCACTACAATCATTGATTTGAAAAAAAACATTAAAGTTCCACCAATAACAAAAATTTTAAATTAAGAATGTTTTTTAAAAAAATCTTTTCAAATAGGAGGAAGTTTGCATGTGTCATCTCGCTTATTGATACATTCAGGCCTTTTAAATATCTCAATGGCTTCTCTAATTTTGCACTGGTAGAGATTATCACATCTGGATATGATCCTGGTACTAGAAAAATCAATGTTATGACCTGAATCTATAGTATGCAGTGAGAGTGCAGATGATGATGAGTGTTGTTTAACTGCTTTAACATGCCTATCTATCCTAACATTGATGCAACTATTATTCATACCTATATAAGAAGCTTTACAATTTTCACATGAGTTTTGACAAACACCATGAGATTCAAAAGGGATTGAATCCTTAGACTTGATTATTATATTACTGATCTTTTGATGAGTAGAAAATGCTGTATCTATATTATAGCATTTTAATATATGTCTAATACTGTCTGTAGTTCCTTTTACATATGGAACACAAATCCTAATAGTTGATTTATCATCTTTTTGTTTCCCATTTTGTCCATTTTGGGCTTGAAATAAGGCTTTTTTAAACTTTATAACTATAACTATTTGCTAACAAAATGCTATTAATATAATTTATTTCTTCTTTCAGATGTGCCTTATATGAAAGGTTAATTCCTCTATTTAAGAGAGTTTTGGCTACAGAAACTATCTGAGTTGGGTGATGATGAGAATAGAAATGTAAGTATCTGTCCGTGTGTGTATTCCTTCTGTAAATTGAAAAAGATAAACTATTTGGTGTTTTGGTGACTAGAACATCAAGAAAATAGGAGTTTTCCATCAGACTTTATCTCCATTGTAAATTTAATATGAGGATCTATGTATCTGAGCCAAATGAGAGGTTTTAAAAATGATGATTCTAAAGCATAAGTTTCTATATTTTCCATGAATAAATTAGCTACTAATCCTGAGATAGGTGAGCCCATAGGAATACCAAATGCTTGTCTGTAATGCTGTCCATTGTATACAAAGTATGTGTTCAAGAGACAATGTTTAATCAAAGCAATAATATGGTCTGGTAAATTGCAACGTTGTGAAATTATATTTAAAGCTTCATCAATTGGAATGTTAAAGACATGACATCAAAACTGACCAGAATGACATCAGCATTAATTTTTAAATTTTTTAAAATGGAAATAAAATGAAAAGAGTTTTTATACATGATTTAATAGATGGGATTGTAGGTTTAATGAAATCCGATAAATATCAAGCTAAAATATGAGTTGGAGATCCTATTGTGCTTACTATTGGATGAAGGAAGGGGGGTGGGGGGTATCTGGTTTGTAAATTTTTGGAAGTCCATAAAATTTTGGACAGACACATGATTTTTCAAGAGTGATTATTTTATTTTTTATCTCCGTTTCAATAGGCCATTTATTAATAATGCCTTTTGTTATTTTTTTCCAAATACGTAGTATGATCTCTTTTTGATAGTTTATAAGTTTTATCATTAAGCAGATCTAAAATTTTATTATGGTACATGTCACGATCCATAACAACTGTGGCATTACCTTTATCAGCTGGAAGTACAACAATTGATTTGTCTGATTTTATATTATTTAATGCTTGTCTTTCTTACTTTGAAATATAATTTTTAGGAAGCTTAGCTTTTTTAAAAATATTGCAAATCTCTGCTCTAGCCAAATCAGCCGATGAAAATCTATTTTATCAAGAAATGATTCAACATTACAAACAATTTTCTCAAAAGGTATCCAGGAAGGCGTTAAAGCAAAATTAAACATTTTTCTAAAACCGAAACTTCATCTGTAGAGAGGGTTTTCTGAGATAAATTATAAACATTTTTTGATTTGGATACATAAAGTATATCAATATTTAAATTTTTTAACATGGATGAACCTGCAAAATATGTCTTTTGTATATGCAACACATGAAAATCTTCATATCAACATATATACATATTTAATAATTTATATTATTAAATTGCTGCTTCATCTATTAAATATTTGATAAGATTTAAGCTGAATTACTTACTTATTTATGTTGTTGCATTAATATGCATTTACAGTAGCATAATGACTGGATGGAGCTCAAAGTTGAATCTGGTACCCTTTTATTTTAATCCTTTGATGAATGGCATATGCATTATTCTATATTGTTATGTAGTTAGCAATAATATAATTGTTAGTGTAAGTTTGCATTTTTATACAATATATTATTAAATTACTCCAGAACAGATTATCTGAGTGCTTAATAATTATTTAAATATTTTAATGTTTATCATATTAATTTTCAAAGGTTGTTTAATTATCTTTGTGATACAATTTTAAGATCATGTAAATGATTTCTATATAAAGATTAGTGGATAAAATGAGATAAAATGCCCTTTGAATCTCAACTGAAAGTGTGAGCAATTTTCTTATACATTTGACAAATTTATGATTTTCTCTCTCATTATCCATCATTATGCACATTTCATGAGCTATTCTACATTCTAACAATACAAGTTATTACTATCAAGAAATGATTTAATAGATATAACTTGGTTCATTCATTAATTCACTTTTTACCCAATATCCATTGCTTAAGTTGATACAAAGGCTTTCTTTGTCATGTAATATTGTATCACATTTTGTTCATGTTCACACTTTGTGATTAATACATTGATACTCATCTAGTCAATTCAATTTGTCATGGGAAGACTTTGGAAAGTGGCTGCCTTCAGCAGATTCCGGCTTGAATTATTACAATCATTTGTTATATTCACTGACAATTCTTGAAGATATTTCATCTGCCTCTTCCATCATTAAAATAATAATAAATCCATCTCTACTTGAAAGACAGTGAACATCTTTCCCCCCCCCTTTCTTATCTGTTTGTATTGGAAACAACAAATTAGTCTTTAATGAACCAACATCTATATACTGAGCAATTTTTACTTGTTAGCCACAAGAATCCTAAAATCTGGAAGCCATTCCACAATCTGATAACTGTAGTCACATTGGTAGTCTGAGATTTAGTAAGTGTTTGGAATATATAATAGAAGATAATAAAAGAAATAAATATATGTTAAAATTTGATTATCTGGCTATTTATCAATGAAATTGTGAATCAACTTAATAAAGACTTTGATGATATAATAGTAATGAAATAAATAAAAATAATTCTACTTAAGTAAATATTGCTTAAATTGTAATAGTATTTGTAAATCAAATAAATAAAAACTTTACACTTAAAACAAAAATATTATGATAAATAAAACATTAAATCTTGTTCAACAATGTTATCGTATATTTACTTTTAGTTTCTTTTTAAACTGAATCTTTGCTTTTTTTAACATTATTTTTCAGCTATAAATTCCATGTTTAAAAAAAAAAAAATGAAAAAAATTGGCTTGCCTACAGCAAAGTGGAGGAAACATTTTCTTATATGCCATTAATAAAAATGTTGAAATCATTTACCTTTACTAAAAGCATTTTCAGTCTGTAAAGTCTTTAATCTATAAATCAGTTATTGTAGTAATCTTTAAGGAAACATTCAAAATATAGACACATCCACACACACATTTTTGTATTATGTCTATATATGTAAACAAGTAAATAAATTAATGAGCATATATATAATAATAAACAAATATTTATATTAAGAGGACTTAAAGCTTCTATTGGTACCACATCTAATTGTCATGCAAATCAAATTGTTTGCTTTAAGTTAAATAGGGGTTATTAGAGATAGGGTACTGGACACCCTCATCATTATCAGAGATGATTTTCCATTGCTTGCCATCTTTTAACAAGTTACTTTATTATTTACAGTTTAAACTCCAATAAACCAATTTCAACAACAAAATAAAAGTATATATATATATATATATATATATATATATATATATATATATATATATATATATATATATATATATATATATATATATATTTGAAAAGTATACTGGTTATATATATATATATATATAATTGTTTTTAGTTGTTTATATTCCCCATATTTGTTCATTTTATGTATTTTAATTACTTCTTCTAACAATAATTACTAAAGAAATAAATCTTTTTGCTATTAATATAAAGAGCATATAAGAAAAATTGGAATAATAAATATATGCTATAATTCTGAAAAATCATATTAACTTTAATATACTTACGTTTTATCTAATTAATCTCATCTCATTTTGTATAGAAAAATTAATGCACAACAGCATTATTTTTGATGAAGTGCAATCAAAAATAGACCAATTAAAAGATAGGCTTAAGAATGGATTTTTGTATCGTTCGAGGAAATTAAAATGACCTAATTTTAATAAAGTTCGTATTTACAAATGTTATATATAGAGCCCGCAAAACAAGCTCTTAACAAGCTTTGAGAATGTCCTCAACCCCAGACCGTTTTCTGCATTTAGCATCGTCAGTGAGGTACCAGTATATTCATTACATTAAAAATACTAGGACAAGCCCAGCCCTTTATCTAATGTATAACTATTGAGAAGAAAATCTGAAATGTTTGAGAAAATTATAATAAATGTAAAGAGAACTGCAAAAGTGAATAATTATGTTTATTTAGGCCATCTATTGAGTTGAGAGCTCAAATTAAATTGATGATATAAAACTAAAACTGGATTGGATGTACTATTTTTAAATAATAGTTGATGTATTCATTTTAAATGAAAAAAATTTAATTAACTTTTTTTATTTATATCAAAAACATATAAAACAATGAAATATAAAGATAACTGTTCAAATTAGCAAAAAAAAAAGAGTAGAAAAAAATCAGTTTCCTCCAATCAATGTTATGTTATTATTATAAAAGTTTGAAAAAGCTAAAATGAAAATAACTGTGCACCTCGAATAAGGATAATAATCTATTATTTAGAAAAAATTGGTAATTGTGTATTTTCCAGGAATTGAAGGGTGGAAGCATTTTTTTGTTCAAATTTTATACAGTTCCAGGGATATACCTCTACAAGTATTTCTTTTATTTTTTGGTACTTTGATAATGACATATTCATCTGGTGAGAATTATTCTAACTTTCCAATCTTGTAAAATAATGCATGCATGGGATCTTTGGACAAAGTTAATTAATAAATGTTTTCTTTACTACAAAATCAGGACCTATAACTTCATTTTTTTTTTAAAAAAAAAAGAAAGAAAACAAACATGTATTTATCTTATAATGATGAGAACATTTATTATAATGAAAAAAATGGCAATCATTGATATGGCCTGAAGTGTTTCATGTCCTCCAAAAGGAAAAAAAAGCATCCATTTGTTTGTATATTTGCCTCCACATAAATTTGGACAAATATGAATTGAGATGCTGATGCATGGTTCCTCCTATTTTTTACTTTGCCATTAACCCCATAGTCATTCTATATTTTGCTTGAGGACACTGGTTTCTGAGTCTACAAAGTTGTAAATATGGTTGATCTAGTTGGCAGCTCACAGTTCATCCATTTTGTAGAATTTTCAACAAATTCAAATAAATTATGGAGCCCTCTTTGACATTCTCTTTGATGACTTGTATGAGATTTGGTGCTGTGCTTTCAAGAAATTCTGATGATGAAGCATTGATCCATCTCCCAGCAGAATCCTCCAAACATGCACTGTTCTAGAAGTATTTGGCTGGCCTGGTTATTACACTTACTAAGAAGTTTACATTAATTTTGACCACACTGTGGGGCCTCTGATTTTGTATTTCTCTCTGTATAACATGGTGGATGCACAGACTTAGTGGAGATAGTTATTCCAGTCAATGACAATCTTGGCTGACATTTCTAGTTGATCTTTACCCCATTTGATGGATGTCAGTTGTTGTGACCAGCTGTAGATAAATCTTAGCATAGTGACTAATGTGATTCTGGAGATCTGGAACTATGTTTCCTTATGAATGCCCATCTTTTTCTCATAACCTCCAACATAAAATATCACTGTTAATCCAAAGTATGATGTAAAGACTCATATCATGCCATTGTTGCACTTTTTTGGACAAAAGGATCTATATTTTGGAAGTGATGGATTGCATTCTGTTTAGTACCTGGATAGCTCCCAAATTTTAATATTCATTTTGTTGTAAACAAAAGTACATACGTTAACTGTAAAAAAAAAGATAGCATTTAAAGAAGATTATGATGTACAATAAGTCATGTAATATATGACTTGATTTTATTTACTATTAATATTATGATGTGTATATATGACATCGATTAGTCATGCCAGGATTCTTGAATGCCATCACAGCATACTTTTAAATGTAAAATTAGCTGCAAAAGCAACATTTTGTGTAAAAATATTATCTGGATCAAAATATTATAAAAAATTATTTATTTTCTTTTTTAGAAAATTGTAAATGTGTTTAATTTGGTGTTTATTTAGATATTCATTTGTGAAGTCGAGTTTTCAATTATAGCAGGTCTAATACCAAAGTACCACTTTTTTATGATTTTATATTAATAAATATGTGTTAGTTGTTAAGGTGAAAACTATTTAAAAATCAATTATAAATTCCATTCAAAATTTGATTAAAGTTGTTTTATATATATATTATAATGTCTAAATGCAACACACTCAAATCATTTTTGTAGTTTGATAAAAGACAGCATCTTTCTTTTTGACACTCATGATCAAAATTTAGTATCTTCATCAAATAAAACAGCATATCTTGGAGAACTCCTATTTATTCAAATTTATGTGACATCAATTACACAAAGATGATAATCCATGTGTGGCTACTTTACATGTCCTTAGGGATTTCTGCTTGCCAACATGAACAATTCTCAAATACCATTTCTCACAAAGAAGCAAAAACAGGTTTCATTTATATACCTTTTTATATTTACATTAATATTTCTTTACTTTTAATTTTAAAAAATTCTTAACAAATAATGTGAAAATATTCTAAAAAATTTTGCCCCCAAATTGTCTTTTTTTGAATAACACTAATAAAAAAAAACAACAACACTAGAAGTATTAAATACAATCACTTCTTTTCAGCCATTTTGTTGCAAACATTTATTGTTTGTCCATCAAAGTATACAATTAAACAAAAAAAGCTTCCACCCTTCAGCTATCAGGAAATACACAAGTCCTGAAAAACTTTATCTTTGATCATTGAAAGATTTGTATTAAATTAGACATATATCTGAAAAACTGCTTGTATTTAAAAAGATAAAAAATGCAATTATAAAGTTAAAAATTATTGTTGAAAAATATATGGACGAGGATTTTTACTATTTCATTGATCTTGAAATTGCTGAAATAGAATAGAATTGCTTTATTTAATTCTTTAAAAAAAAAAGGTTTACATACAAAAAATTAGATATTTATTAAAAATTATGGAAATAAATTAGATCATATTTGTAAGATTCAATTATTTTATTACAGAACTTATAGATATAAATTTAAAAATGTGGGATGGAGATATATATATATCTCCTGTTTTATTTATATATACTTAGATGATTTCTTTAATGAATTTTGTTTTAATAATCGAGTTAAACTTGGAGAAAAAGATATGGTGTATTATTTAATTACTGAGAATAAGCTTTTTTTAAAAAAAAACTTTATGGAAAATTTACAGAATTTGTAACAATTATTAACATTAAAACATTGCCAAAAAGTTATAGAATTTGGTAGACACTTTTAAATATTTGGAAATTTGGTTAATTGTTGGAAGAAGTGGTCCTAAATAAGAAAAAATGAGAATTGTAATGAAAGAGTGAGAATTGCAATGACTAAGCAAGCATTTAATGTGGAAAATGTTTTATTTTCAGGTTAATTAAACTATATTTAAAAAGGAGCATATTAAGTAGAATATTTTATGTTGAAAAAAAATGTCAATTACAACCATGTTAGTATAGTAGATATATTGAAATCAGTAATATATATATATATATTCTTTAAAATTAAATATATTCAATTTATAGATAACTAAATACTTAAAATATATAAATAATAAATTTATTAATATCTAATCGATTTTCGTTCAAAAAATGAACCTTATCAAGATAATATATATATATAAGAAAATAAGTATTATTAAGATATATGCTTCAAGATAATGGAATTATAAGTTTTATGTTGAAAAAGGCTACGAAAGGGGAAAAGGGAAAAGGGAGAGATGTGAAAGAATAACTGATGATTTTTAAAGAAAACACAGAAAAAGATGATCTGATATTAAGTATGGGGCTTTCTTTTTGGCCCACAATTAATGACAATGGTAAAACGTGCTACTGATATTGAAAACTTTGTTAAGGCATTATGAAAAAAGAATTATGAAAATATATATAATACTATAATGAAGTAGATTTAAAAAGATTCCTTAGATTTCCTTTTTATAAATAGTGAAAATTAAAGATTACCTTAGCATAAACTAAATATATAATTTTGCAAACTATTCTCTTACATTTTTATATCTATGCTTAAATATATTTTATGTACCCCATAAAAATATAAATATTTCTAATATAAACTCATTTTTACCAAGCTTAAATGAAATCTTTTTTTTTCAAAACATTAGTCTTGCACAATATAAGGCAGAAAAATCCAATAATAAAAAACAATAAACAAAGTAATGAATCCTGCAATTTAAAAACAAATTATATTGTCTTTAAAAAAGTTGTTAAAGAGTACTCATCTAGGCAGGTGGAAATTACTTAACAAATAATATAATCCAGTAATTATTTTATTTGTGAATCCATTATAAATTTATAAATGTAATTAAAATAGAAATATCATCATCATTAGCACTCATTTTTAACAACAAAAGGAAAAAAACTAAAAACGATGAAAGAATGCTACAAAAAAAAAGATAAGTTCTGTCATAATAACAATTAATCCAACAACCAAAAACATGTTTACATAGATTTCATGCTCATCTCCAATTTTGTTTATTTGACAACTTGTGATGCTTTCCTCAAACTTCTTCTGGACCAAAGACAACAGCATCACATCATTATACTATATCCTCAGAAATATTCTTTGAGAAAAATAATGTATACACATTTTTATGGACTGTTTGATATAACTTTTAAAATACAAATATGCTGAAATTCACTATAAAATGTTTTTAGGAAGTCTGTTATCATTCAGTTATGAACAATCTTTTCAATGCTGGCCATTGTATTTTTAAAATATTATGATGCATTTTTAAATAAAATTTTGCCAATGCCTTATAAAAATAGAAAGTTCATGATTTACTTTGAGGTGGAGAGAAGATCTTATTTGACAGATATGTTTATTGCATATAAGGACATACAAGATTACCTAAACATGCAAAATTTGGAAGGCATTAGATATAAAGACATAAGAAGGAAAGTAAAACCTCATGAAAATTCATGGATAAATTGCTCAATGAAAGGTGCCCTAGTTAAATTCCATTCAATTTATACACCACAGATATATAAGAAATTCATATTCAAGTTGATCAATGGAATTTTACCAACCACAACATACATTAATAAAAGATTTGGAATGAGCTTAAAGGAAACTTGTTCACTTTGTAAAAATAAATGTAAAACATTTCAACACTTACTATAAGAATGCAGTGCTTTTGGGAGACTAAGATACAAAGTTTTCCACACCCTAATGATAAATCTTAAAATATTACTGAAGCAAAATGTAATAAAATTAAAACCTCATAACACAATGGTGATAATACACACATTGAAAACTATATGAACAATCCGGTATTCTTTAATCTTTGGCAATAAAAAGTTTAATTGGTTGAAAAAGTTGACAATGATTGGAACAATTATTTTGCTAGGTGTTTGAAATACTGGCCTAACAAAGTTATGGAAATAGTATGGGGAGAGATTGCTATGACTACTTCTGAAATGTGGGAATAAAAGTATGCACACAAAAAGAGAATAAGACAGTAAAAGTAAGTAGAGTGATAAAATAAAGGATCTCTCAAAAGAGAGAATAAAAGTTCCATGTTTAAACTAGGAATACTATTTGTATGGCCTAACTCTAGGATTTAATAAAAAAAAACAATATTAACATTTCAATAATGAGAGTTTTATAGATTTGCATTGTAGTGCTTTGGGGACAAGATTGGTAAATTTGTGGTCATGATAAAGTGAATCAAAACTAATTTGTAGATATTTCCTGTACATATTTAAATGTTTGTTTAATAACGTTTATTAGTTAAAATAAAAATATTTTTATACATAACTAATTTAAATAATTTAATATATCCAGCATACAGTTCTTCTTTTCAAAATAGTTCATATATATCTAATATAGAAATAAAACAAACTAACTCCTTTTTAAAACTTGATTTTTTATGACTATAATCATGAAAAATAAATCCAACGTTTTGACTATTCTTTATAGTCTTTTTCAAGGCACACTAAAATAAAATATATATATACAATAAATATCACATATTCCAAAAAAAAAAAAAAATTAAATTAATTAAAAATTACAAAATATATTCATAACCAAAATCTTCCTTTTTTTACCTTATCTCACTCCCCTTTCCTATTACAATCACAACTTAACACAACTAATTTCTTTTTAAAAATCTATATATATCATATAAAAACTTTTAATTAAAAACCTATTATTTTATTTTATCTTTTTCTATTAACACCTATTTAATTCTGGTTTTATTTCATTTATGTATACACCCTCTTTTATTTGTTTGAGAATGAGGTTGATATTATTAGGAATGAAATCAAATAAAATGTTATCCAAACGTATATTATTAGGAATGAATGTTTTATGAATGATTATCCTAGGGGTATAGTTGAACATTTGTTTTCTAATAAAAATATAAATAAAATAAGGAATAGAATGGGGTTAGATAGGAATAGGAATAGAGAAAAGATTATTTATGTTGGTTTTAATACATCTAAAGATTTATTTATTAAAGTTAAAAAATTAGTTAAAATGATTAATAGGAAATATAATGTTTCAATTTGTCCAGTTTATAAAAAGAAAGCAAATTTAAATTTTTTAATTAATAATAATGGGGATTATAATAGGTTAGACATTATGAATTCAGTTTATTTGATAAAATGTTTGAATTGTTTTGGAAAGAATGTAGAAATGACATATATTGGGATTAGTAAAAATAAATTAAAAACTAGATTAAAACAGCATTTAGGTGATAAAAATTCTGCTATTTACATTCATAAAAATAAATTTAAGCATGGGGATTTTGAAATAAAATATTTGGAATGTATTAAGTCATATAATGAAAGGATAATAAAAGAGGGCGTATACATAAATGAAATAAAACCTGAATTAAATAGGATGTTAATAGAAAAAGATAAAAGAAAATAATAGGTTTTTAATTAAAAGTTTTTATATGATATATATAGATTTTTAAAAAGAAATTAGTTGTGGTTAAGTTGTGATTGTAATAGGAAAGGGGAGTGAGATAAGGTAAAAAAAAGAAGATTTGGGTTATGAATATATTTTGTAATTTTTAATTAATTTAATTTTTTTTCTTTTTTTTTTTTTTTTGGAATATGTGATATTTATTGTTTATATATTTTATTTTAGTGTGCCTTGAAAAAGACTATAAAAAATAGTTGAAACATTGTATTTATTTTTCATGATTATAGTCATAAAAAATCAAGTTTTAAAAAGGAGTTGGTTTGCTTTATTTCTATATTATATAACTAATTTAATTGAAATATTCTAACTTTTTTTTTGCTAAATATTACAGCAGCTCTTTTAACTTTGTGTTGCACATTAATTATCCATCTTCCTATTTCAAAAGATATCAAGATATTTAAAGGAATTTGTATTCTTAAGCTAATAATCACCCAGACTATTTTTTTAATTAATAAACTAGTGTGTGTTTAATTTGTATTTCAAAACATTGAAAAAGTTTTGTAGAACATTCTTTATACGAATAAAAATAATATAATAGATACATACTGTAAATTTAGAAGACAAGGAAATGAAATTCTCATTTGTGTTTTTTTTAATATCTTAAAATTTAAAATCCCATCATCAAAATGATAGCGTATTTTGATGTCTGCTTCAAAGACCAATATTACAAAAATTGTAAATATTTCTATTGCACACCCAATTCTTAATACAAATATCTCAGAATTAATAAACTTGGTCGATGAGCAAATATTTTCAAATATTTCCAAAAAAACCTTTTAATTAACTAAATCAAATACTTTGGCTATGTCAATAAAAACAAAATAAATCACACTTTTGCTCATAACTCTTTTCTAAAATTTTCCTATAAATAAAAACTATGTCTACAAAATTATTTATTCTTTAAAATTACATTGAGTATAATCTAGTCAACAAAATTCTTAAAACTATAATAAATAGAACCTTCTTAAGATGACATAGTCTCATGTGTCCACAGATTCCTGGACAAATGTAAATTTTACCATAACATACTACCACTATATTTTAAATCTTCTTCAGATATCAATTCAAAATCTGCAATCTTTCCAGCAATCATTCATAATGGTGTTTCTTTTTGTTTCCAGTTATTGGATTTATGCCTTGTAAAATACTATATATTTTCTTTTAATTATTAATAATTCTGTCATTACCAGCACTTTATTTTTCAGATGAATCCAAAACTGATTGACTCATATCCATAATTCACTTCTTAAAAACTCACATGCCTCTATAATGTGTTATTAACAACTTTATTGTTTAATAGTTGTTGAAAGTTAGTAAAAATAGAAGTTGCTTTTAAAGAATAGATATTATATTTTGCACCAAAGCTAGTTTTAATATAACTATCATTTCAAATATGGAGCAAATAAATCTACAACCTAAACAATAATCAAACATTATAATTGCTCATAACACTTTTTATTAATTCCTAACATAATCCATAATTATCATTGTTTTGAAAAAGGTTTCATCCAAGTTCCTTTATAATTAATCCTTTACCTCAATAAAGTATTCACATAGTGGTCAAACCATTTGCTAAACAACAGTCAATAATGACAGATCATTTAAGATCATGCAGTCAATCAAAACATTTCCAATAATTTTGAACACAGTTTATTATTCCATCTAGTATATGCATTAAAATCTTCATAAATAAATTCAGTCTAAATTTCTTTCTCTGAGCTTTTTGAAAATATATTGAAATATAAGCATTGATAAAAGACTTAATAATTCAATGGCACAACAAATTCTTAATATTATTAGGCTTTTTTTTGTTTCATCTAAGAAGTAAGATACTAAGTTAGAGCTCACAATGAATACAACATAATGCAGTCATCTTCTATTGCCCAACCTCCAAATTTAGCCATCTTATCTATTCAATTAAACTGCCTTACTCTGGAAGATTTGTTTCACAGAAGCAGGAGCAGATATATCGGATTTAAGCTTTGGAAGTTTTTTCTATAACCTATATTCAAGTCTAGACAAGTTTTAATTAAATAAGGTTTACACAGTCTATGCATTTATATTTAGGAAAAAAAGATTGAATACCTACATTTATAACTAATGCCTATTCATTATTTCCATTGCTGATATTACAATTAAGTTTATCAATTAAATAATTCATATGTTTAAAATAATGATTCAGAGCGATTTTATAAAGTAAACTATTTTTAGATAATTCTAAATCCTTCCTTATTTGTGATTGGCAGGATGATCCCAAAATAGGATTATATAATTATACAATATATTGCCATACAATTTTATAACTAAGTCTTCCAGATCATTAAACTTGTCCCATCATCGATTGTTTTAATACAGAAATCTTCGAATAAACTGATTTACTCAAAAATATTTGCATACTGAAAAAAAAAATGTGGAAATCAGATCACCATTGATATACAAACATATATTTCATTGCAATGATTAGTTAAAAAGAATGACTGATGATATGAGAGACTATAATAATATTACAATTCGATGTCTGTATTTCTTCAAAATAATATATGTAAATTTATAAATAAATATTAGCAAATACAGTACATGAAAGTTTATAAAAAAATATATCTATACATGCTACTTAGGAGCTTTTTCAACTATCCTTATAGTTTTTGTCAACTAATACTTTGAAAGGTCAACTTTCCCATAATTCCATGATGTCAACATTCCCATAATTCTGTGATCTTAACATTTGCTGCCTGCCTATTGATTAAATCTTGCTTGTATTTATATATTAACATAGCTAATTTAATCAATAGGCAGGCAGAAAATGTTAAGATCATGGAATTATGAGAATGCTGACATCATGGAATTATGGGAAGGTTGATCTTTCAAAGTATTAGTTGACAAAAACTACAAGGATAGTTGAAAGCTCTCCTAAATGATGTTTATAGATATATTTTTTATAAACTTTTAAGTACTATATTTTCTAATATTTATTTATAAATACATATATATATATACACAGAAATAGATATATTCTAATAGGTTAACTAAACATGTAAATAAGCAATAACTATTAAATATGTGACACAGACAATATAATACCACTATGTGTATAAAATCTAATTTAGAATTGAAACTTCATTGTATTAATGAAAAGGTAATAATGCTAAAATTTGTCTTGCACCATAGTACTAATATTGATGTTAATAATGCCTAATACTCCAATTTTACATCCAGAGAATTTACAGCAAAGCATTTATTACTTGCTGGATAGTACTTTTACAGTCATACCATTAAAAGTATGAATTTTTCAATTTGGAGACATTATTGCACTTGTTACCACAAATAGATGTTGATAAAAGATTGTTGAAAATGCTATTGGTGATATAAATTTAAATGATCTATTATTACAAACTTTCTTTGGGCAGAAAAACTGATATAAAAAAATCAGATACATCCATTCTTCAAAAGAATGGCATTTAATAGATTATATTACAATCAGAAATCATATGAGCGCTTATAAGCTGACATTGTTGATTGGATCACAGGTTAGACATGATACAATAAAATCTATTATTACAAGACCATATCATAATTGGAATGCACATGTAAAATGAATAAACAATGATAACATTTTTAAAAGACAATTTTGTAGTGACCTTGAGCATTTTCCTGAAGGTTTGTGATGATGGTATTTTAGTTGTATTTATATATCTGTCTATTACCATCATCTAGTATTATAAATATTGAATATCTTTAGAAAAATTTATTTAAATATTGTAAATACTTTCAACTGTTAGTAATAACACCCAAGTTAGTATATACACAACATTTAGAGAGTAATATACTCCTCTCAAAATGTTGTGCAAATACTAACCTGTGTGCTATGACTAATAATTGAATGTATTTGGAATATTTAAATAAAGTTAATTTTTTCTAAAGATATATAATACTTATTTTAGATGATGGAAATATTCCAATATATAAATAAAACCTTGAGCATGTTTTTCATTGGAGATATAGATTCTATAGTATAAATTATCTCAAAGACATTCTAAAGAAGTATAATATTGTTTGTTTCCATTAAAGAGATGTGGCAGAGAATAGAATACACTAAAGAATTACAATTGTACATGGCATTAAAATATTTTAGGAAGAAAAATTTTCTACAGAAGAAATTAAAAGATAACGTAAAATATCAAATTAAAAAAATAGACTAATATGATTCCATATGCAGATAGATTTGTGTTCATAGAATCATTTGTACAGTCATTGCATACCATATTTCAATAGTAGTTTTTTCTCTTTCTTTGGAGTTGGAATGATCATACTGTTTAAACAATACACAAACAATAATAATAATTCACATATATAAGAATTGGAATTTGTTTCTCCATAAAATAATATTATATTCTCAATACTATATATTGAATAGCATTATTTTATTTACACATTTATTATTATGAAGGGTACCCAAAAATAACCAGAATCATACATGGAGGATGAGCATATTGTAATACATGGTTTCACAACTATATGTCTCTTGTGGAGACTCCTTGATTCCATTTTCCAATTATCATTATCAAATAAAGTCATGGTGCTGTGTAATAAGTGTTGGTTAAGTGTATCTCATTTATTTGTGAATTTCTGAAATGACTGAAAAGTTGAAACAATATGAAGTTCTGTTTTCTATTAGGGAAAGTAGAAAGAAAAACAGATATAATGTTTGAAACAGCTTACAAGCAAGTTACTCTGGGGAAAATACAAATTTATGAATATTTTAAGATGTACTGGAACACAGTTAATGGGGAAGCTAAGATAATGATTTGTAATATTAAGTGGATGAGCACTTTTGAGAAATTTATCTCGTAATCATAATGAAAAACTCATCTAAAATGATGTATTATATAGGTGACAAATATTTAAATATATGTAAAGTAGTGGATTAGAAAGTCCATTTCTTGGATCATGTTTCCTTTTGGTTTATATTGTGGATCTTATTAGTTGCATGCCATACTGCTTTGACTTTTACATAAACATGGTGTTTTTACATACAATAGAAGAGAAGAGAACTTCAAACATATGGGTGGTGGACCTTTGATATTCTAAAAAGATGGAATTATATTCCAAGTTTATTTAGAAAAGTGGGTTTAGATAAGAGTGGCCACTAGGCCACTCTTGTCTTTTAAATAAATCTTGTGTTAAAGATTTGCAGAAATCATTACTGTCATTTTTCAGGCGCAGAGTTTTAAAGTTATAGTCTTAATATATATTACTTTAAGAGCTATTTCATACAAGTAACAATGTTGGTAGACACAAGTGGATATAGATGCATGGGATTTGCCATAGTATTGGACACTGCAACCAGTATGAGAGCATGGGATTTTGTCCATTATGTGAGAAGTCTGATAAAGGATAGGTGATTTTTTTTTAATTATTACTTAATCTAATTGCTGAAAAGGAGGGAGGGATGCAAAACCTCAACTTAAATGAAGAAGAAAATATTTTAATAAAGTTCTTAGTGAGGAAAAAAATAAATGTATGTGAAGAAAAGCCATGGTCTATCATCTTTGAGAAAATTACTATTTAGTTTATAGTAATTATGGAAAAGAAATGAAGAACAACCTGCAAATGCATGTGAGATAGAGAATTTTATTTAGGATGTGTAAAGCCTTGGAATTATAGTGGTTTAATACCTATAATGTAATTTAATTGACTTGCTTCTCATTGTAAACAGATGCCTAAGTATTCATGTGCTTTGTTCAAGTCTTCCCAAAGTGTGGTGAAAAATAGAGAGGAATGTACTTGAAAGTCAGATTGAATATTGATGATGACTGATACTGGTCTGGTGACAAACACATCATCCATGTAGCAAGTACAGATGAGATTGGGAGTAATATTTATGAAGACGCTTATCCTTAAAATGGTTTAAATATATGCTGGAATGGATTTTACTGAGAGGTAATCCCATGGGACAACAATCAGTCAAGTGAAAGTATTGCCATTTGAATGTGGCAATAAATTGTCATCATGCCAGATAAAAAATTCAAAAATAAAGTTGATATGTGTCATGGAATAATTGCTTTTTAAGAGTTCAGCTTGTATAATATTAATTAAGTGCTTGCAATTGATGAAACTATATAACTCAGTAATATCTAAAAATGCAATTTTGTATTCTGGCTCCACCTTTGAGTGTATGATACAAGTAATAAAGACGAAGATGACTTGAATGTATAAGACCCATATCTGATTTGATCTGTTAATCCATTTATTCACAATTTTTGCAATACTGAAATAATGAATGCCTCCAAAATACAATATAAGCCTGAGTGGAGAATTAGTGCTGGTCCAACTAAACATTAGCAAGCATTTTTGATGGGATAGATGCAGAGAGATATATTCAATAATATTCTGTCTTGGTAGAGATGTTGTTACAGTGTTTGTGAAGCAAGCCAAAAATGAATCTAACTTTATTAAAGTTTATATTAAAATTGAGGAGAGAGTTAAATTTTAGTTTCTTTATTTGTAGATTCCATTTTATTAGTAAATCCATCTTTATCCATAAGTACATACCTATTTCCTTTATCTTCTGTAAGACAAGTTATAGCAATGTCAGAAAGAAAGTGCTTAGTGTTATTAATAATCAACCTCCAATTACTTATTAGTCACAGAATTTTTGCAACCAATGGAATCTTCCAATAATTGAACTCATAGCTAACATCAAGGTAGGCCTATTAAACATCCCTAATAAAGATAAATTAATCACCCAGTTCATCAAAGCTATTTGTCATACACCAAACAAATGACAATTTATAATTGGAGGGTGAAAATTAATAATACTAAGTACTTCCATTCTGATAATGCTATAACTTGCCTCAAAGAATATAAGAAAATAGATTCATACTTATGAATAAAGATGAATTTAGGATAAAATGAATCTACAAATAATGAAACTAAAATTTAATGCTCTCCCCGATTATAATATAAAACTTAATAAAGATAAATTAATATATAGGTTGCATTGCAAACACTGTAACAAAGCCTATATCAACACAGAATATTATAGTATACCTCTGCATCTATCCCTCCAAGGATATTTGCTAATGTTAAACTGCACTAGCCTAATTCTCCACTCAGGTTTACAATAAATTTTGGAGGTGTTCATTATTTTAGAATTGTAAAAATAATCAATCAATAGTTATCAAACCAAATTGGACATGGGGCTTACACCACTGAGTTGTCTTTTGAGTTTATTACTCATATCAAATGCTCAAAGGTGGAACCAGATTAAAATTGCTTCTTAACATATTACTGAATTATATAATTCAATCATTCACAAATACTTTATTAATATTATCGAAGCCGAACTCTTAAAAAGCAATTGTTCCATGACATGTATCAACTTCCTTTCTAAATTTCTTACCTGGCTAATGACAATATTATCACCATATAATGGACAATAGTTTCACATTACTGATGGTTGGATCATAGGATTACTTCTCAGTGGAATCCTTTACAGCATATATTTAAATCATTTTGAAGATAAACTTCTCAAATGTTTCAATACTATTTCCAATCTCATCTATACCTGTTATGTGGACAATTTTCTTGTCATTGGACCAGAATCAGTCATCATCAAGATTCAAGTCTACCTTCAAGCACATTCCTGACTTTCTTTTACCACTGTTTGGGGAAAATCTCACAATGAAGTTAAATACTTAGACTTTTATTTACAATGAGAAGCAAGTCAAGTAAATTACATTATGAGTATTAAGCCTTTAGAAATTGGAGGCTTTGCACATCCTAAATCAAATTCTCCACACTCACATAAATTTACAGGTCTTTCTTCATTTCTGTAATTATCACTTACATAAATTTGAAGAATGTTGCAAAACTAACAATGAACAATGTTTACAAGCCCTTAGCATCATTGGATTCAAATAAGTTATCTTACTAGAAAGTAAAAAAAATTTACCACAAATTAAATAATAATTCCCTCAAAGATAATAGACTATTGCTTTTTCTCCCACACATTTTTTCCTCATTAAAATATTTACTAAAACTTTTTCTCTTTGATTTACATTAAGATTTCATACACACTAAGACTTCATACCACTCCTTCCACAATCCTTCAACTAATCGGTTAATTAATAATTCCAAAGATTGTTTACCCTCTTTTCAGACTCCTCACACAATGTACAAGATCCCATGCCCTCAAATTGGTTGCAGTGCCCTATTTTATGGCAAATACCACACATCTCCATCCACATGTATCTCACAACATTATTACTTATGTAAATGAGCCCTCAATAAACCCAAATATATATCAATCTTATTAGAACACCAAAGTTCCACCAGCCATATGCTTGAAACTTCCTTCACATCTATCACATGTATAGAACACCATGACTCCAACAATATCAAAGAAGCATGACATATAGATAATAACAATCACACTATGAACTGAAACAAATAATCCTTAATTTGATCTAAAAACTGGACTCTCTAATTCACTACTATGTATACATTTAAATGTTCATTGCCTATATACTACTTCTTTTGTTTTTCAGATAAACATTTTGTGATGATTATGAGAGCATAAACTTCTTGAAAGAACTCAGCTACAAGTTGTACCTTAGCTTCACCATTAACTGTGTTCCAGCACACTTATATATATTACTTGTTTAATTTGGAGGTCTATGCTTCTTTCACTATTCAATTATGATGGATGAAAATCTCCATTATAAACAAATATTATGTCTTAGCTTTTCAACCTGTATCCTTACTCAATGGCTCAAATTTTTACAAGCATGTGAACAATTTAATACTACCCCTAATAATTGCTGAATCAAAATAAATTTGGCTGTTTACAACCACCAGAAAATTACTTCATAGTTACAATTGTATCTGCTCAACCTGATTATTTAGGGATGCCAAAGTGCCATCAAAAAAGAGAAGTGTTCCTCAATAGAATCTCCACTTATGTGACTATCCTGAAATATATTACTATTAAATGCAGTAATTTATCTACAAAGCTGCACCTTAAGTTTTCATAAAAACTTATCTTTCTTAATGCAATAATTTATCTGAAAAACTGCATCTAAAGTTTTCCCACAGACTCACCTTTCTTGCCAATAAACAGTGAGTTAATGTTTCCTCAACTAAAAAAAATACATTAATGATAATCTTACCAACAATACTCCTTTTGCCAATGTAAAACTATGCTTGGACTATCACCAAGATTTGTTGGCAGAAAATAAAATCAGCCAATGATGGAAGTCATAGCCAATATTGAGGCACCTGTTAGACAATTCCAATAAAGATAAACTAATCACCCAGCTTGTCAAGGCTATCCATCATAAACCAAACAATGTGACAAATCATAATAGGAGGGTGAATATTAATAACTAAGCACTTCCATTCTGATAATGTTATAACTTGCCTCAAAAACAATAAAGGAAATATATTCACAGTTGTAAATAAAGTTGAATTTAGTGATAAAATAGATCTACTTATAAAAAAACTATAATTTAACACTCTCCCCAACTTTAATACTTCATAAAGACAAATTCATTTCTGGCTTGCTTTGCAAACAGTATATTAAAACGTTTACCAAGACAAAATATTATAAAACATATCCCTCTGCATCTATCCCTCCAAGAATGTTTGCTAATGTTAAGCTGTACTAGCCTAATTCTTCATTGAGGTTTATGTTGGATTTTGGAGGCATTCATTATTTCAGTACTGCAAAAATGGTCAATCAACAATTAATGGACCAAATGGAATATGAAGCTTAAATGATCATGTCATCTTTTTGACTTTATTACCCATATCGAATACTCAAAGTTAGAACTAGAATACCAAATTGTTTTAGATATCACTGAGTTATATGGCTCCATCAATAGCAGACACTCTATTAGTATTATCAGAGCTGAACTTTTAAAAAAGCAATTAATACTATGACACATATCTTCATTTGTGAATTTCTTACCTATATCAATAAAAATATTATCACCTATATTCAATGGACAATACTTTTACATGATTGATGGCTTGACCATGGGATTACCTCTCAATGGAATCCTTTCCAGCATATATTTAAAACATTTTGAGGATAAAATTCTTCATAAACACTTCTGTATTATTCACAATCTCATCTATACTTTCTATGTGAATGATTTGATTGTTGCTGGACCAGAATCAGTTATCATCAAGATTCAAGATAATCTTCAAGCATATTCCACTCTATCTTTCACCACCATTAGGAAAAATTCACACACTGAAATTAAATCATTATACATCTGTTTACAATGAGAAGTAAGTCAATCAAATTACACTATGTGTATTAAGCTTTTAGAAATCCAAGGCTTTACATAGCCTAAATCAAATTCTCCACACTCATATAAATTCACAGGTTTTTTTTCATTTATTTTCCATAATTACCACTTATGTAAATTTGAGGCATTTAGCAAAACTAACATTGACTAATATTTAAAAGACCTTACCAGTGTAAGACTCAAATATAGTTATCTTACTAGTAAAGTAAACAATTTTACCACAAATAGTAATTCTCTCATCATGATAGTCCATGCCTTCTCCTCCAACACATTTCTCCTCATTAAAAGCTTTATCAAAAACTTTTCTCCTTCATTTAAGCTAATTTTTGTAACTCCTCCCTCCTGTAACCAATAAATTAATTAGTAATTCAAAAAAATAGACTTCTCTCTGATCAGGCTCCTCACAGAGTATACAAGATGCCATGCCATAAAAAATGGTTGCACTGCCTTATGCATTGGTAAATCTGTGCATCTCTATCCATATGTGTCTCACAACATTATCATTTTTATATAAAAGGGCTCTTGAAAACCTCGAGTGTAATTCCATCTTTCTAGAACACCAAAGGTTCACTGGTCATATATTTGAACCTTCCTCTGCTTCTATTGCATGTATGAAATAACATGCCTTCAAACATAAAATCAAAAAAGCATGGCATATAGCTAATAATATCCATGCTATAACTGAAAGGATGCATGCTTTCTCCTCTCCAAAAAATGGCCTTTTTAATCCACTACTTTACAGATATTTGAACATTCATTGCCTATATGTTAACTGCAAAGTTTACATTTCTTTCACCATTAAATTTACAAATAGTTTAATGGTAATATCAAATTCAACACATCCCAAAAAAGAGTGGGGAGTGAAGTCCAATGTCAAAATGATAATTATTTTATTTTTGTGCAAATGGCATTGTTTACTTGATCAAACATAAACTTCCCAAATTGTGGCAAAGTGGAGAATGTAAGCAACAGTGCACAAAGTCTTGGATGTGAAACAGTTTTTTTTATTAAAAACAGCATGATACAGCTTATCCATTCACCATATTCACCCAATCTTGCTTTGTACAACTTCTTTTTGTTTTCTTGAATGAAAATATGCCTAAAAAAAGTTTTGAGATGCATTAAAAGATAACACTTTGCAAGAGTTACAGGATCATTTTGCAAAGTGGAAAACACTGTTTAGACCAGTACATTGCATCAAATAAACAGTACTTTGATTTGAGATTCAATTTGCAATCCCTAAAAATAAGTACACATTTTCTTTCCTATAAAATTCTGGGGATTTTAAGATAATCTTTCATAGAATTTATATTTTAAATATTATTTGAAAGAATAAACTAGCTCCATTAATATTTAAAAAACATCATTGCTAATATAAAATTTCATTACTTTTGTCTATCAATGATTAATATATTTTCCATATAATGATATGGTAGTCAGATAAAAGTAACCTCTTTTTGTCTAACTAATAAATTAGCATTGGCAGAAAAGTGGCTATTATTCACATGTTTATTAAAATAATTCTACACAAGGGCAAAACTCTCTATACAGTAGTGCCACTCAATACAAGCCAGAGTAATCAATAGATGTAGGGGTTATACATAAAATCCCTATCTAGTGCCTACTCATCCAAGCTAGAAACTATTCTGGGGATATTAGATGAGTAGGCACTAGATAGAGATTTTGTACACAAACTTTCCTGCATCCATTGATTGCACTGGATTGCACTGAGTGGAGCTATTGTATGGACAGTTGTGTCTCTATATAAACAGCTTGTGTAAACATAAAAATGGTGATCTTGTGATGTTTAGTGATAAAAGGATTCTACTAAGGGTTTCACCCATGAATTATTTTTTAAGCATTAGAGTTAGTTACTCCATAAAATAATCTACAGATTCATCCTGGAAAATGAGCTCAATTCATTTCCCAAGGACTTCCATATAAAAAAAGCAAGTAATTGTAATGAATTTCTATGCTAAAAAAAAATTAACTTTTACTCTAAATTCAAAATATATAGTAAATGTTAAAAATCCTATAAAAACTAAAAGTTTCAAATTAAAAAAAAAAGATCGCAAACGATTTTTTCTACATACGTCACTGGTAAAAAGAGAAAAAGGACCAACTTGTGTGCAAATATAATGTATAATGAAAACATTTCAGTTGCTGTGATTTAAAAAAAAAACATTATGGTTACCATTTTGAATTTACTGTTGGCTTATGGCTGCTTAAATTAAAATGAAGCATATACAAAAACAAGTTAATATTTTGTACATTTAAAAATTTATTTTAGATGCACTTCTGTCTTCAAGGACTTTTATTTTTGTTTTTATAATTAACTATAGAATAAAACTTGGATTTTTTTTCCGCAGTGCTGTTAATTTATTTTTTCCTTCAGCATTTACTTATTATTTATATAAATGTTGTTTAAATACAAATTAGATCAATGTATAATTTATTGCTATAGTTTTAATAATGGAAATAATTAAATCTTTTTTTTTTCTTTTTCTTTTTTTGACAATATTATTTGCATATAAAATGAAAGAAATTTTCACATGAGGTAATTAAAATCTCTATAGGCCCATAAATATTAATCAAAAATTAATTAAATAAAATTATTTTATTGCATTTGTTAATTTATTTTTAATGCACTTTATTATTGTATATAATGAAATAATAAAAGTTTATTTTTAATAGTATGCTAAATAAAACTTATATTTTCATTTTATTTTATGATTGTTTATGTTTATAATAAAAACCTCTTTGTCTGCAGTGTGTCAAAAATCTTATTTTCAGACTGCCGAACAAAAGTTCTAAATATTATAATTGCAATTTATTATTTGATAATTTCCATGAGTGTTAATTAATAAATCTTGTACAGTATTTGGGGAGGGGGGGTAATTTAATGATAACAATATCCTATGATATCAACAGTTTTTCAAAATGACCATCATTTTAAAAAAATGGCAGACATTAAATATATATATATTATAAAGACTACTATATAGAATGGTTGATTATTAAATGAAATAGCAAGTATAAATTGATGATGATCATTATAGTGAATCTTCATATAAATGCTTTTTGTATGCAGAAAATTGAGTATTTATATATATTGAACTAAAAATATTCATAAGTGAAAAATATATTATAATTCATAGTAGCTTTCTCAAAAACAAACATAAAAATGTAAAATATATAAAATACCCAACATTTTGGTTAAATAATATTTGTCTTAAACTGGATAAAGATATTATATGGCAGTCATTGCAAAGATGTAGAAATACCCAACATTTTGGTTAAATAACATTATATGGCAGTCATTGCAAAGATGTAGAACTTTATAAAAAATTAAAAATTTATTATTTCTACAAATCTTAATATTTTTTTTTATATTTTTGCAATGATTCCATAGCATGAAAGAAAATGTTATTTTGTAAAAAAAAAATTTTCTCGTGTGTCATAGCATCAGCCGGGTAGCGAACTCGCTAACCCAGGACAACTGCTTGTAAAGCAGCTGTCGCTGACCTCTCGACCACCAATTGTTCACAGAAGCTACTACAAATTGTAAGACTTATATATCATAATAATAAATGTGCATTATGCTGATCAGATTTGATGATAATCTAAAGGACTGAAGATAAAAAGATTGGGGGAAAAGGTTTAAGTCAACATCTCAGTCTACATATAGGAGGCAATATTCTTAAAAGCCATTGCTTATCCATACGTTGCAGTTTTCCTCATACTTGAAGATCACTCTCTGCCAATTGTAAATTCCATGACTAGCCTAATTTAAGTACCTCCCCAAAAAGCAATTAAAAATACAAATGTATAAAATTTAAAAAATAATTCTATGTTCTTCATCAATGTTTACCTTAGCTATCAAGAGTTTTTAATAGAGAGGGAAAAAAGAATTGGTTATCATTAAATAGAATATTTTTTTAATGTTTATTTCTTTAGCTTTAGACTGCTTTGACTTTCTTTACAAATGTACTATTTAAAAATTAATCAAATTCTGTGAATGATGATAATTTTGTTTCATAATATAATATATATTGTAACTTAGGAAAGAAATAAACAAGATCCGGAATGATAAAGTACGATCTACAATCATAATTTAATAGTATAAAATTAGCAATCAAGCTAAGCTCAGTGAGTTCAAATAATAACCTATGTCACAATACAAAGATATACAGGGGAAGCATTATAATAATATATAATAAAATACAAAGTAACACTATTAAGAATTAAGAGGAGAAAAAACCTCAACTCACTCTATTATACACACAAGAGTCTTAATATTATAAATATATGCCATTAAAGTTATATTTAAATTTTCCTTCTTTAAAAACTTATGCAACTACTCCTACTCCCCCTCCCCCCCCCCCCCCCCCCCCCCCCCCCCCCCCCCCCCCCCCCCCCCCCCCCCCCCCCCCCCCCCCCCCCCCCCCCCCCCCCCCCCCCCCCCCCCCCCCCCCCCCCCCCCCCCCCCCCCCCCCCCCCCCCCCCCCCCCCCCTACTACTACTACTGCTATTGTTGTTGTTGTTGTTGTTGTGATTATTATTCACCTTGTAAAGATCTAATACTCTCACAAACATCTTCTAAGCACCTTATTGTTTTGATCAGATGAAATAATATTTAATTCCTAAAATATATGAAATGTTCTTTTAAAATTTATGCCATTCAAAATTTATCCTTTGAATATAAAATTTCAATATTAAATAAATTTAATAATATGTTGCATAAAATTATAAAATATCTCAGAGTAATATGTTTTTGTAAATCCTTTTGACTCTCTAGATTTATTCAATATTGAATGAAATCCTAGTTAAAATACTATAAATAAGACATATACTTCCCTTAAGCTAATGTCTTATCATAATTATAACAATAGTTATAATATTACTAACTTAATAAAATACAAGATGATCTCTTAAATTTAGAATAAAATAAAGAATAGCTATATTAAAAATAGGTATGGGATTTGTTGCCATTCTAAACAACTTAGAATAAATCTACTTAACGCCTTCTAAATATAAATTAGATTCTTCCATAAGTTCAATCACATTAAAATAATAACAACTATCATCTAATATGAAAATGATTAAAAATAAATATGTACAGTGATTTTACATAAGCAAATTAAATTAGGTAAATTTAGTCATCCAAATTGACAAAACAAATTGCAATTCTTTATTAAACAACTATATCTTTCTTAGATGTTCTATTCACAGCTTGGAGGCTATCCTCAGGAAAGGGCATAACCTCACAATTCTTAGCACAACTGCAAAAATTCCTTGGTCTTCCTATACACCTCTCACCAACAGTCAGGAGGAAAGTGGTCCAAGAATCGATTTTGGATCAGTCAACAAAATTATCAAATGTCTATCTAAAATACATGCATCACTATATGCCAAGACATCATTAATGAATATGCTGGTCTTTCCCAGGATAGCCTATTTCCAACCTTTCATCAAATTCACCAACAAATTTATAAACAAAATAAATTCACTATGCATCCATTTTTGGAAAATTAAAATGGTGGCCATCAGCCACCAGAAAATGCAAAGGCATACAAAGTGGAATGGCCTATCTCTACACTCAGTTCAATCAATGAAAATTCAATGCACATTTAACTTACTAAGTAAACTAAACAACTTTTGCTCTCAAATTACCTCATGTAATGTATTTATTCCTGCAGACACACCTCCACCTATCAATAAAAGTTGGATAGCTAACATTAGAAATAAAATGTTTAAAATCTCACTGCCTTCCTTACAACAAAATATGGGGAAGATCTCATATTGGGATGCATTCCTGCTCTTAAACAAAATTATGGAAACAGAGACTACAGTGTTTAATATCACAAATTTTGATATTATAAAAAGGTTCAACTTAGAGCCTAAGTTCTTTGACTTTTTAGTTAAGGTCAATATGGAGGCTCTTCCAACCAACAATTTTTTGGCAGTACACACCTGTGTAAAATAGATGAAGAAACAATAGTGCACCTATTTGAACAATATGAAATATTACATGGCTGCAGAACCATAATACATTCGATCTACAGTGTCAAACAACTTCTGATGAACCTACTCAAACACATGGTTATGAACATTGAATTTGCAATAGTAAGAAGTGTCACATTCCTTATGCATATTATCTGGCTGACAAGATGTGAAACAATAATCAACATGATCAACATACCTTGCCCCAGATCTTCTTTAAGAAACTCATCAAAATAAGAGACAGGGACCATTGGATAGCACCACAAGTGACATACAGGACAACATGGGATCTAATTAATATGAATGCATGATCTTTGAAGGAATAAAAAGAAAAAACAATTACAAACACCTTCTTGAATTGATACAAATGAATAGTCATGGTCATCATCAGATACCACAAAACTTTTGGGACACAAGTGCATGATTTTACACAAGGAAAGGAATTATAAGATGGAATGCATTATCTGCAAAAGTAATTGATTAAATAAAATGTAAACATACATTTACATAGTTTAAATAAATGTTGGAGGGGGTGATTTAATAAGTAGTGACTCATAATTTAAATTTCATGTACTCTATAGTAAATACACTAAAATAATTGTATATTTTCTAAGCATTTAATATTTTAATTAATGTTTTAAATAATGTATGTTTGATAATTAGGATGATTTCTGATTAACAAATGGAATGATATGAATAAACAATTATGAAAAAATTAAATAATAAAGTAAGTTTATTTACAGCAAAATAACAACAAAATTCACAATTGGTCCATTTTTAGGTCTACATAGATCAAAAAATTTCACAAATGTCTGCAAAATTTATCAGAAGAATCGAAATTAAAAATAGACATACTGCTTTATTAAAATACACTCTGTTAGATTAGCAAAAATAATCCATCATGTTAGCAAAATAATCCATTACATTCAAGTAACTTTTTGCATTATTTTATTATTAAAAGTTCTCATTTATTATCTCACTCATATTATAATAATAGTCATTATATAGCAGTATCTCTTATATGAGTATTTTTCATACTCAGTAATATTAATAATTATAATAGCTTACCAATCAATTGATGAAGGAGTTATCAATTCATGCCCAAAATAAATTTTAAACTTTAAAATTTCAATTGTTTATCATATTTAGTCCTTACAATTAATAAAGCTCAAATATAAGACTGACACATTTACAATTTATTTTTCACATTTAAGTTGACCAAGAATGCTCTTAGAGATAAGGTAGAATTCCTCGATACCTTGATAATACTATTAAAAATGCCATATAAAGTCATGGTAAAATCTTACATTTGTTTTATTAACATACTAACACTATAAAAATTATCAGTCTTCAATAATCATAAAGTAAGACAAAGTAGAAGTATGATGGCATTGCTCATACAGAGCTCCTAAATTTTGAGGGCTTACGACTTTATCATCAGTCCTAGAAAATAATGAGAATGTGTATCAGACACAAAATACTAAATAGGAATTGCTTTAAAATAAAAAAGCCATAGCTACAATTTCTAAAGTATATTCCATAAGCATACAAAGGCTAGTAAAACAACAAATAATAAGGGAGAGCTTAATGCTACTATCCCTTCTGGAAAATAAGCTATCAAAATTAATGATGGAGACTAACTACCATCAATAAAATATATTGATATATAAAAGCCCTTCTAAATTTAAAAAAATAGTTCTACCATTTAAAACAAAATACTATTTCAGCTAACCAATGTAAAATATGATAAAAAACACAACAAATAATTAATGCGAAATATGGTTCTATTAACATGAGGCAACAATAATAAATAAATCATAAAAATATACATCAATTTATTTGGCTTTCAGCAACATAATATTCCTTCATAAATAAATTATTCATATTTTTAGAGGCATGTACCATTTCAAAAAATGTCCATATGATAAAATACTATTCTGAAAACTTTTAACCTTTAATATTTTAAAATATATTATATATATAACATGACCAATAATATATGGACATCATAACATGATATAAAATCATAATATAAATAATTTAACCTTTCTTTTTTTACCATAAATAAATTACATTAAAATGTATGTCCTTCTGTTTCATTCTTGACCAATGCTCTATTACTTGAATGTGAAGAGAACTGTTGGCAGTAGCATCTTTTGAACAGCACATATCTATTATATAGGATAATATTATTAAAATATCATAATGTAATATAAGTGTTTCCTTAGATATTCCAGATAAATTCAATTCATGTTGCTAATAAACACATAATAAGTTATGGCCTTTCATTCAATGTATTCATAGATTTAAAGTCTCATAAAGATCTGACGTATTGTAGTAAATAGGTTACAAATCCTTAAATTTAAGTTTACTGAATTAAATTAATCCAGTGCACAAATTATTATAAACTAATATTAGCACTATCATATAACACAATAAAACACTTCAATTATTATTCTTCATTAACATTTTTGCACCTGCGGGTAAGAATGTTTGACTTAACTGCAGTGGTTTCCATGACAATGCACAGAGGGAAAAAATTATTTATAAATTTTAAACATTAGTGAGATTTTATAAAGGTATTAAATTATATAACAAAAAGTTATTTTAATTCATTAATTGGGTTGTTATTATCATGGAAAAAGTTTGGTATTTTCAATTATGAAGTTACATTTTTAAATTTGCATATTTTATCAATTAAATAGTTTGTAGTAATTTAATTTTATCACCCTGCCTAAAGAGAAATTATTTATTTCCTCTTTCAAAAAAAGGCAAATGAAAAACATTATAATACTTTAATTAACTATATTAGAATCTTTGACACTGTATTAAATTTTTACGAAACTGACATGAGACACGATTTTCACAATAACTTCAGCTTTAATAAGATTAGAGAAAAATGCTATATATTGACAAAAAATAGAAAAACTAAAAAAAACAGTAAGTCTAAGACAAATAGTGATTACCATTAAAAAAATAAGGAAAGAAAGAAATTTCAATATTCGACATAATTATTACTTATTGTTTGTTCATAATTTCTAATTTATCATTAATTCAATTTAAATTACATCTTCATTAATAATTGATTAGTATTCCTCACAAAATTCTCATTCAAACCATATATAATAGATCTTATCTGAGATAATCCATAATGTCAGAATCTACAAATATAGCCATATAAGAATTCCTAATTTTTATCTTGTACCCCAAAAGTCAACAAATCTCAAGGCATCTACAAGAAAAATATTCATCTTACCAAAAGATACAAATAAATAATTTCCAGAAGGTAGATATGCATTTGTCACCATAGAAAATGACTTCTTGTCTATATCAAAACTAGACATTGAAGGTTAATATCTGTATCAATGATAAAATAAGTGTTATTTCTTCATTTTATATCTTTTGTGTACATCAATGATGTTTATATTATTTATGTACACCAGTGATGGTTATCTTGTTGTATTTATTATCCCACATAGATATAATTTATTTGCATATATCTGATTTGCTAGCTAGAGACTTGAAAATAATGTGATGCAAGATGGGGAAAAACTATTGACTCACAGCATGAGTACCAAGGCATAGGCAAGAATCAGGATTTGATTCTTTGCCTGCATACAATTTCATGTGGTGTACATAATCATTGTGGCTATCACCACATGCACCACTTGAAACCTCTATTTATTAGTTTTAATAGTTTATATTTTCACATGATATTATAGCCAGTATTTTTTGTAATTGCTTTATCAACTAAAACCTTTCTGAACATATCATAATCAGTCTTAAAATTTACATTGCACTGTTCTATAATATCTTAATGACATGTATAAATCATTACTTGTTATACAAACATAGATATGCAAGTGCAAACACACACTAATGTGATGTGATGTGATGTATTGTGACTTCTCCTTAAACGGAGTCTGGAATCTCTCAGCAGCTATGCCCAGAAAAACCTGTTAGCCACTTTACCTTCCTTTTCCATTGTCCATCCTAAGTTTTCCCATAATCTGCTCCATCCCATTTCCACAACATAATACATATATAAACACATTAATAAATTATCAAACCTTTTGAGATTCTATGTCTAAACAGTAAGATTGTGTCAAACTTGGATCAGAGCCTCAAAATCACATTATACATAAACTACTACATTATATTTGAATACATGTATAATTTACATGCTACTCACACTAATACAACATAAACACAATAATAAATTATAATTTATAAAATTAATAAAACTATGCAAATAGTAGAAAAATTTAAAATACTATGCAAATAATAAAAATAAATTATAATTGAATGCATATGAGCCCCAAAATTACATTATATATAAACCACCACATTATATTTGAATACAAGTATAATTTATATACTACACACACTAATACAAATGCAAACACATTAATAAATTATAATTTATCAAATAATAATAAAAATTAAAATAATACTATACAAATAATAGAAAAAAAAATACAAAAAAAAAAAAAATGAATACTTATGATATTATGTTTTATCAGGATGAAGGCCTTGAATGATCAAGATATTTTTAATATATTTTACTTTAGAAACTTGTCAAAACAAAAATTGTGCCTTTGTCTTCAAAAAAAATTAAATGAACCTACTACTAAAAATATTAATAAAAAATCCAAATTTTGTGTGATTTTAATATACAATACACCATATTAAAAAGGATTTCAAATAGCAGTGAATGCCAGGATTTTTTTAAATGTAATTATTATAGTTTTCACACAATTTTAAAAAGAAAACAAAATTTCAATGAATCAGTTGCTGCTAGCATCTACCATGATATTGTCCATAAAATATTTAAAAAAACTGGTTTGTTATTAAACAGACAAAACTCTCCATACAATAGTGCCACTCAGTGCAAGCCAGAATAATCAATGAATGCCAGAATCCATTGATTACTCTGGCTTACACTGAGTGACACTACTATATGAAGAGTTTTGCCTGTTTTAATAACAGTTAGAGGAAGCATAAGAAATGGTGATCATGAGATGTGTTGTTTGTTCTTTTTTAAAAAAACAATAGTAAATAGCAACTTTTAATAAATAATGCAGCAAAGTGAATTATGATTTAAATAAATAATTTTTAAGTAATTCTTTCTTTTTTTTTTTGCAGAATTAATTATTACTGAACATCTAAAAATATTTGCAATGTCAATTTATAGTTCTTATTTGAATTACAGTTTTTATTCCATATAAATTAATTCCAAATAATATTAACCTGCAAATATTATGAAGAAGTTACTATGAAATTATTAGCATTTTTGGTAATGTTCTTGCAATAATAGAATTAGATATTTCTTGGCAATTTTAATTACAACATAGACATTCAATTTATTTCTAAAAATGACAATTGTTCTGCAGTCAAAGCAACAGCAATAACAATAATTTTCAAAGTTTTACATCATAGAAAATTTTTTTAAAAATATTCTAATATATTGTAGTAACAAATTATACTACCAGTCCATTGGCAGTTACAGAGACTTCAGATATCTTGGTGTTTCTGTTCAAACAATTGTGTCTAAATATAAGTTTAGCCTAACATACTGACTAATACAAAACAAACGTTTCACAGAAAATTATACTTTTTAACAAATTTGGTAGAAAATTCAACTGTTACAAAATTAAATTAATTGAGAACCTTAAAATGTATAGATATTGGTGTAGACAACTAGATTGGTGTAAAACAACTATAGACAACTGATATAGAAAACCCCCATCAGGTATCTCTCTCATCTTATTTATATTTTGGTCATATGGCCATTTTGCCAGACTATTTATTTATTTTGGAACTTACAACCTCTTCTCTGATGGTTTGAATCCTTGACCTCTCTATCACAAAGGAAGGTTGTCAATATCAATTTTATAATAAATGACTTTTTGCCTAGATGCTTGAATTAATTACACACTTCCTGGTTTGAATAAAAATAATTAATTTAAAACTACAAAATAACAAGAATAAAATAAATTATTACATGATATAAAATTTATATCTTATCCTTAACAAATCACATATTAATATGATATTTAATATTTATTTACTACAATTTAAAATCTAGACAAATATCAGAATAGGCTTTTAATTTCTTTTAAGACTATTTAAACCAAATAATCTTTAATACTTTCTCTTCTACTTTCTTTATTTTTGCTTTTTTTATATAACATATAATAACAATATTTTACTCTTCTTGTACTTTAAAGCAAAATATATTTATTTGTCCTTTACACTTTCGGCTGTTCCCAGCAGTCTTTGTCAGATCTATAAAATTTAAACATTATATCAATACAACCATATTTCATACATATATCTATTATAATCTTACAATTTTATCAACTTAATTATTAAAATCACTTTATTCATTAAACTTACTATTCTATAGCTTTTAACTTTTGAATTCTATTTTATCCTTTTTTTCTTATTTAAAATTATTCTTAATTATTATCATATTTATATTTATTCACCTTTTACCTTTGCCATAATTTTAAAAATTCAATGTAATATTTATAAAATCTTTCTTATACTACTATATACATATATTTAACTTTATTTTTCATTTCACTTATTTCTACATATTATCTTAAATTGTATTATCTTATTCCATTCTTTAATTTCTTTTTTATCCATACTTTATTCCTGTTTCCTTCATTTACTTAATTTTTATAAAATTATTTTTATATGTATTTTTATTTTTTATTTCTTACCTTATTCTCTGCTTTTTCTCACTTTCCTCCACCATTTTCTCTGTCCCATTGTCTTTCCTACTTCTTTTTTCTTTTTTATATTTATATACAGCTCCCTCTATTATCTATTACACAAACTACTTCTTTATTTTATTTTTATATTAGTTTTCACTTTTTATTTTTTACCTATTTTTACCCTTTTTTTATATTTTTTTTTTTTATTTTTATTTTTTTTTATTTTTATTTCTGTTTTTTATACTAAGATTGTTTTACACCCCCTTCTCTATTAATATTTGGATTTATCTTCTTTATTGAAATTGCCTCCCTTATTTTTCAATCCCTCCTACTACTTGCATAACTTATCAGTCTAATATTCTCTTTTTCTGGTTTATGACCTGTCTTCATAAAATGCAATTATACCAGTGATCCTCTATCATATTTATGTTGTTTTAACCTAGTATATATCGAATTTTTCATCTCACCAACATATTTATTTGTAATCCCTTTATCCTTACATTTTCTACATTCTATCTCATAAACCCCATTTATATATTTCTTCTCCCCACTTATGTACCTATTATCCAAAATATCCATCACATTTTTCTTTCTTTTATTCACTACTTTATATTTAGTATCATTTTTAAATTCTTTATTAATTTTTCTAATAATATTATTAATTCCCCTTACTATATTACTATCATTAACTTTTATTCCTATGTATTCCTTCTTTTCTTTTCTCTTCACCCTTTCTCTCTTTTTTATATAACTCTTCTATGTTTTTTATATTCATTTTTTATATTTTTTATTATCTCTTCTGAATATTCATTTTTTTCATCTACCCTTATTCTGTTTATTTCTTTATCATACTCACAATAATATTTTGCTCTGTATCCCTTAGAACTTATAGCACTAATATTATGTTCTTTATCCATATTAGAACCCCTACTCACTGCATTTGTAATACCCATTTTTCTATACACTTCTGTTTTACTTCATATCTTTTCTCATTATATTCCTTCTTTATCATTATATCTAGATATGACAATCTGTCATATTTTTCCCATTCTGATGCAAAATGTATCTTCTTATCTATTTTATTTATTTTATCTATAAATCTTTTTATTTGTCTTTCACCTCTATTAAATATTAACAAAAAATATTAATATCGGTGCATTCTCATTCTCTATCATTCGCTGATCCATATTCTGCATATAAATCTCACTCAATGCACCTCCTATTAACAATCCTTTCTGTTTCTAAAATCTTCCATTAAACTCAAAAATTATGTCTTTACAACATATTTCCATTAAATTTTTTACTATCTCTATAGGTATTTCTATTTTTCTTTCCCTATCTTCCTTACACTTATTAATTGTGAAATTAATTATCAATATTTGTATACATAAATACTAATTCCATCCTTACAATTGTCAATCTATATTTATTATATTTCTTTACTTTTGTTTTAATTTCTTTTACTAATTTTTTATTATTCTTTATAAATGTCTTACTTTCTCTATTTACATATTTTCTGAATATCCTTCCTAACCATTTCTATACTCTCTAATAATATGATCCTTTTCCATTAATTACCAGTCTTAACAGTATACCTTCTTTATAAATCTTTGGCACCTTATATATCTTTGCCACTTCACACACAACCTTACTAAGCTCTCTAATATTCCTCTATTTATATTCCTTTATTATGTAAACCTTTAATCATTGTATATATTATTTTATTATTCACTCCTGTATCATATTTCATTATATTTATAAAAAATTATTCTTCTAACATTTCTTTCATCTTTTTTATATAATCCTCTTAGTATACCATAACTAATTTACCTCTTTTATCTGATTTTATAAACATTATTTCTCTATCACATTTCTATAACATCATTTACTTTTGTTCTTTCTTTTTTTCTCTACCTTTCTATTCATTACATAAAAAAAGAACAAAGGTAAATGATGTTATAGAAATGAAAAAGAAACATGATAGAGAAATAATGATTATAAAATCAGATAAAGAAGATAAATCAATTATGATATATAAAGTTGATTATATGAAAAAGATTAAAAAAATGTTAGAAGAAGAATTTTTTATAAAGATAAAGAAAGATAATGCAGGAGTGAATAATAAAATAATATATACAATGATTAAAGATTTATATAACAAAGGATAGGAACTCAGACTTTCACATGACCCACTACTCTCAGTGCCATCTCATATTGCTGACCCACCTGATCACACCCATGTTGAAAAGATAAATAATCACCAATATACATATTTCATGCTAAACCAGCAATCATCAATTAGTCTAGGTTCAAATCCCACATATATAAATGCAGATTTATGCCTGTACAATGTATTAATAACAAAGGATCGTAAAAAGAGAAATATCAGAGAACTTAGTTAGTAAGGATTGTGAAGTGGCAAAGATATATGGGGTACCAAAGATTTATAAAGAAGGGTTACCCTCAAGACTGGTAATTAATGGAAAAGGATCATATTATGAAAAAGTATAGAAATGGTTAGGATAGATATTCAGAAAATAAGTAATATAGAGAAGGTAAGACATTTATAAAGAATAATAAACATTTATTTTATAACGTCTTGCGTGCGATTATAATTACAATAGAATGACAGCCTGTTAAGCTAATTGTGCAGATAGTAAAAAAAATTAAAACAAAAGTAAAGGAATATAATAAATATAAATTGACAATTGTAAAGATGGAAGTATAATTTATGTATATGAATATTGATAGAGAAAAAGTAATTAATTTGGCAATTAATAAATGTAAGGAAGATTGGAAATAGAAATATCTACAGAGATAGTAAGAAAATTAATGGAAATATACTGTAAAGACATAATTTTTAAGTTTAATGGAAGATTTTAGAAACAGAAAGGATTGTTAATAGGAAGTGCATTGAGTAATACTTATATGCAGAATATGGAGGACCAAATAATAGAGGATGACAATGCACCAGTATTAATTAAAAGATGTGTAGATAATTTTCTGTTAATATTTAATAGAAGTAAAAGACAAATAGAAAGATTTATAGATAAAACAAATAAAATAAATAAGAAGATACATTTTACAACAGAATGGAAAAAATGTAATAGATTGGCATGTCTAGATATAATGATAAAGAAAGCATATAATGAGAAAAGATGTGAAGTAAAAAACAAAAGTGTATAAAAAATGGGTATTACAAATGCAGTAAGTAAATTGGAGTTCTAATATGGATAAAAAGCATAAGATAAATTCTATAAGTTCTAAGGTATATAAAGCAAAATATTGTTATGATGAAGGAAAGGAATATGATACAGAAATAAATAGAATAAAGGAAGATTTCAAGAAAAATAAATATCCAGAAGAGATAATAAAAAAATATAAAAAAGATAGAAGAGTTATATAAAAAAAGAGGAAAAGGAAGAGGGAAAAATAAAAGAAAAGAAAAAAATAGATATGAATAAAAGTTAATGGTAGTAGTATAGTAAAGGGAATTAATAATATTATTAAAAAATTTAATAAAGTATTTAAAAATGATATTAAATATAAAGTAGTGAATAAAAAGAAGAAAAATGTAATTGATATTTTAGATAATAAATATATAAGTGGAGAAAAGAAATATATAAATGGGGTTTATGAGACAGAATGTAGAAAATGTAAGGATAAAGGGATTAAAAAAAAATATGTAGGAGAGATGAAGAATTCAATATATACTAGGTTAAAACAATATAAATATGATAAAGGATCACCAGTATATATATATATATATATTATGGAGATGGACCATAAACTAGAAAAAAAATATTAGAATGATAAGTTATGCAAATAGTAGAATAGATAGAAAAATAAGGGAGGTAATTTTAATAAAAAGATAAACCAAATATTAAAGAGAAGGGTGTTTAAAAACAATCTTAGTATAAAAAATAAAAATAAATATAAAAAATGGTAAAAAATAAAAAGTGAAAGTTAATAAAAAATAAAATAAAGATGTAATTTGTATAATAAATAATAGAGAGCTGTATATAAATATAAAAAAGGAAGTAAAAATGATGATGGGATAGAGAAAATGATGGACGAAAGAGAAAAAAAGTAGAGAATAAGATAACAAAAAAAAATACATATAAAAATAATTTTATAAAAATTAAGTAAATGAAAAAAGTAGGAATAAAATATTAACAAATAAGAAATTAAGGAATTGAATAAGATAATAAAAATTAAGATAATATGTAGAAATAAGTGGAAAAAAAATAAGGTTAAATATATGAATATAGTAATATAAGAGAGATTTCATAAATATTACATTAAATTTCTAAAATTATGGCAAAGGAAAAAAGTGAATAAATATAAATATGATAATAATTAAGAATAAATAAAAAAATAAAGGATAAAATAGAATTAAAAAGTTAAAAGTTATAGAATAGTAAGTATAATGACTAAAGTGATTTTAATAATTAAGTTGATAAAATTGTAATATTATAATAGATATATGTATAAAATATGGTTGTATTGATATAATGTTTAAATTTTGTAGATCTGATGAAGACTGTTAGGAACAGTCAAAACTGTAAAGGATAAATATATTTTGCTTTAAAATATAAGAAGAGGGAAATTTTATTTAAGGTTAAGCCAAATAATATTAAATAAATATAATATTTGTCTAGTTACTCAATATTTACTCAACTACTAAAAACCCCACTTTAATTACCAACTTTATTAAACACTTTTATAATTAACTTAGTTTTAAAATATTTAACTAGAATATTCTGTTTTACATTCAAAGTTAATCAAATATTATAGCTTTGTTTTTAAACCAGCAAACCAAAATATAGTTTGAATTTGGTTTCTCAACTTTAAAAATTAATATAAGCTTTTTAAAATAGTTTTACAGTTAAACCAAAACTAACTGAGCACTTTTAATTCTAAATTACATTTTTTATCATTGACATTATTAGCTTTTAAAACTTTAAAGATGTTTAACATCTGAAACATTTATATAAATTAACTCATTATTATTTAAGCTGTGTCAAAATAATTTTACAGCTAGATAATAAATAATCAGCTCTTATATGTAACAATTATAGCATTATAAAATATTCACAATAGTTTACTTAAAACAAAATTAAGCTAAATAATTTATTTTTTTAAGATTAATTGGCACAAAGTTTTAATTAAACATTTAGCTTCTGCCAAAACTAAAGGTTATAATATATATCAAAATTTAAACATATAAACAGATATTACTAATTATTATATAAGTAAAGTAATCTTTATTAGCTCATTTAGTGCTATTTTTTCAACTGTCTCCATAGAAAAACAGTGAGAAAAATATATTAGTAATCAAGTTGTCTACTGTAAGATGTTAATGATTTGTGCAATTTTTCATTGTTTTACGATCTAGCAATGAATAATTAAATATTCATTTATTGAACAATATTTCTTTCTAGATTAACTAAGACAGCAGCTACCAAAAATAAAATGTCTGTGCTTAATTAAAAATTTAAAAAAAAATTCACCTTTGACCTAAATATGTTTCAATTTCAATTCATAGAAATGCAGATGAATGCTTTAATATAGTAGTAATACTAATAATGAAGTGTGAAAATGAGAAAGACAAACTATTTGAATCATATTTTCAAATTATGTTCAAATGGCTTTACATTTTAATAAAGTTGATATTTAATATAAAATTTAAGCTTAATCATAATTGGCATTGCACATTACTCCAATAACTGAGCCCAAAATCTGAAGCTTGAAAATCTCAAGCAACCTTAGACTTTTTTAAAAATCTATTTCATATTTAATTAGATAGCTATCCTGTGTCTGACATCAAAGACTGTGTAGGGTTTTTGATCTGGAAGATAAAGATCCCAATATAAAATCTTTTATATCATCATGCATAAAATTAAAACATAACTGTGATATAATGCAGATGTAATTACTGAATCAGAAAATGCTATGCACCTATGAATGGTAAACTCATGTTTAATGTTATACATGTATATAGATTTGTATGCATTTATATTTACACATATATAATTTGATGAATAATTATATTTTGTTTATTCTTATGATTTTGATTGCCTATTTACACACTGTTTTATTCCTGTTTAAAGATAGAGACTGTTTAAATATTTAATAAAATCATAATATTTTTTTTCATTTTATTTTATACTAATAAATGATCGATGATAACGATTAGATTAATGTATAGTTCTGATATAAATTATATTTATATAATTTCAATTAATTTATTTTTTCTTTATAATCTTTGGAATTAATTAAACTCCTCTCCTGAACTTTATTGCTATGAAAAATGAATTTCAGAGAGAATAGTCAAGTTGATTATTTTTGACTCGGTGCTACAGAAAATATTTTATATGCAAAGAACTAATAAAACAGTTCAAGTTTTGCTTATAGCTTAAACGCTAAAAATTCAAATATATATTATTAAAATAAAACGTTTATAAAATAAATTGACTTTGAAAGTCATAAAGCATTACACTCAATCACAACAATAAAATCTTATAAATATAACACATTTATTAATTTATTCACCATTAATATATGTGTTTATTTAATAGAGTAAATATTGTTAAATAATAAATAATATTTATGTTGTTTTCATTTTATAAAAACACATATATTTTAGAAACATGTGTTATACTAAATATGTGCAAGATTATATTTTATTTACTTAAATATATAAATACATATATCTATGTCATAAATATTTTTAATAGCAAAGCAAAAATATAATTGTAATTTTTTTTACATTCACATATAAAATACTTCATCCTCTACTATTAGTTTAATATATTTTTAATATAAATCTTTACAAAATAAATAAACAAATGACATGAGGCATTGATCTTTGTAGAAAATAAATAACTGGTTTTATTTAGTAATATTTAATTTTTAAGACCATCACTTTTAATAAAGTTTATTGCAATAAATTATAAAGTTTTGCTTAACAAAATATACAGATTTTAAAAAATAAGTATTTTACATATCATATATTTGTATAATGAAATTAATATACATATTATTTGAGCTTTTCTTCTGAAATAAAGTAGTTGCCTACTTAATTTAAATCCTGACTTGTAAATACTTTCTTCCATATATAAAGTTTATTTGTTTTTTGTTTTTTAAAAACGCTGCATAATTCAATACAGCTCCCAGTTATAGTTTGTTTCAAACGTCTGAAAACATCTCTTTAAATATATATTTAAATATATATTTAAAGATATATATTTAAAGATTATATATTTAAATATATATTTAAAGATTAATGTGCACTTGAATTAAAACTTGATTTAGTACAAATTAGACTTATGCTAAACATTGCAGAACATTTAACTCCAGTAAGTAATTAATATTTGCATAAATATTTGAAAAATGAGTAATAAAAATAAAATAAAATCAGAATAAAATTTTAAAATATTATGAAAAAATTAATGCATAGAAATAAATAAAAAGAAAAAGCTTTAAGATTAGCATAACATCATTTAAATTAAACCAGTTACATTAATATAAAAGTTCAGCAATAAAATATCACATGACCTAAATATCACATGACTTCAGTTTACATATTGCTGCTTTAGTAACATACATTTTCATCTTTTTATGCCACTTACAATAAAATTTAGACAGTAATGTTAGTTAACAAATGGCAATGCTTAATAAATTCCTATTCTGTGCTTTCCTGTCCAAATCCCCAATCTAGTTTCAGGCTTATGGCTTCATCAGTGGGAAGATCTTGTAACAGTTTAGCCAGACCTTTAGGATCTAATGTACCTCCCTTCCAGCTTCTATCATTTATTTCTATGTTATGCATTGTTCAAAATCCAAAGTTCCATACTGATGAAAGCCATAAGTTAAAACTTCCCTCAGGATTTTGGATAGGAAAGCATAGGATATGAATTTATTAAACACTGTCATCTGCATTTATCATTGCTTTTTAACACTTATGGCAAATGGCATAAAGAAGGTGAAAGCATGTTAGATGAAATTTCAGCTTGTTGCTTTGCTGACGTTTTCATGATCAGTATGAAAAGTTATAATTATAATAGTTGAATGCAATGTTCCCTCTAAGAGAAGACTGTCTCTGAACTAAAAATACAAGAGCTGAACATACAATATATATAAAATATCAAAATATAACATTTATTTCCATGTTTACATATAAAATATTTTATATTTAATGAAATATTGCAGAACATAACTTAAAAATAATAACAAAACTCAATAATAATAACAATAATAATTAGTTGTTTATTTTTTCATGTCATTATTTATGATTTATTCAAATGTTATAAACTTCATCTAGATTTAACTACTTTTCTGACAAAAATATAATGCTTAATTTTTATTAAATTATCCAAATGTTTGTTATCTAGTCTATTACAAGATTTTGATTTTATCATATTCAGTAAACTAAAACCATGTTCACAATTGATGCTGAAATTTTGAAAAGATGCACTAATATTAAAAAGTACCTAAAGTTCTTTGCATTCTTGGTCTTTTAAGAAATATGTAACAAAATTTAAATGATGCAATTATTTTCATTTACAAAAAATTTCAAATTATTATATTATTCTAAAATTATACCTAAACTTATATGTTTTTATCATCATTATTTATTATAGATTCATATTTTATAAATAAATATGTTAGACTATCTTTTTCCATATTCTATGTTCAAATAATTTTTCATATCATTTATGTCTCTTCTTGAAATCTAGTTTCAAATGATTACAAAGCTTTTGGCAAAATATCCATATAATTATTTGAATCTAAAATTGTTTGGCAGTCAGCACTACAGTAAACATTATCTAGATATTACCTCTTAGTTTATTATTTTTTGTCTTTCCAAATAGGTGTGCCTCTATTGAAGACAAATTAATCCTTTGCAAAGTTTTGTTTAATGCTAATAATTCAGTGAATACATTTTGAAGAGCACATATGCTATTTGATATGAGTCTTTTAAACAATATTTATTTATTGGGTCATTAAATTCTTCAATTTATTCTATGCAGTAAGTTACTAAAATTTCATAATTTCTTACCAGAGCATTTAGTATAAAATATCTAGATATCCATCTTATTTCAATGAGAAGTATTTATGATATAACATCAATTATTCTGGCCAATTTTTTAAGTTTTTCAATTCTTGGGGATATTGTACTAAACATCATATATATTGTCATTAAAAGGATTTCAATATTCTTAATAAATGGAACCCGTTTCCACGCATCATCTATTTCAAAGATCTACCCTGTGAACTACCCAATGTTGTTCAATTGAATGTGAAATATTGTCTCATAGACAAGCAGCAATATGATTTGTTTTTCCTAACATTACAGAGGTAAACATAACCATTTTTGTAAACCAAGATCATTTTCTCTATAAAACTTTTTTCTCCCTATTACATGATTATCACATGCAATAAGCTTAATAATGATAAAAAAAACTTTGTCTTATAGCTGGATTCAAATTTTGATCTCTATTATATATATTTTTTTCTACCGAAGTATTCATTCTTTCATCAATTGTTAAACAATGAAATGAATATGTTCTAACTTCATCAATAATCTCTTATGTATAATTAAAATCATACATTCCATAAATTTGAAGGAATAATTCTTGCAATGCCATGATTTGGGAATATTAAAGATATTTGTCTACATAATCATGTATAGATTGCCCAAAAAACATTGATGAATTGATAATAATTGCTAGGATATCTATTAGAATTTTGATCATGTTTTTGAACATTTTCTTGTGTTCAGTATTTTCTAATCTGAAATTATGATCTGGGTTTTCAGTAAAAATTCTCAAAATTTCTTCACTGATTTTATTTTGGATGGCAATAACTACATTAGTATAAACTTTTTGACTTAAATGTCACTTTAAATAGTTTATTTTTCACTTAGCTTATTTTTTATCAGTAGTAAATTTATCTACTGAATTTGAATGACAACAAACTTTGCAAATGATATGTCATTTGTATTGCTTCAATAACTAAAAACACCCCAAAGATTAACACAGTTGTTATAATTTTTGATGATGATGACATTTCTATTTCAACTGATCATGAGAGCCATTCATATTTAAATTCATTTTTCTTATTTTTAGATTGATTTGACAAAGATTTAAATTTATATATCTGCTGAATGGTTCAACAATTTGGAGGCTAAAATAAAATATTTATGAATTACCTGATTTTTTTTAAAAAATTACAATAATGAAAATAAGGCTCATTACATTCAAGCTGAAGTCCTAGGTGCATCAAACATCCTGACTCAGCAATGGTTAGTGGAGAAAAGGCAATGATCCATCAGCCATGTTATATATAGACTGAAATGTAATAGTATCAGAATGTATTTGTAATTGTTTTAGGTGGAATACAATACTATTAAAATGAAATCCTTACAGAAAAACCATTGTCCCCACTTCATGTAGAAATCAATTCTATGTATTAATCTTTTTTATCAACATTATTTATCTGGATTCAATTTTATGTGTTTAAACAAAAACAAATTGAAATATCTGGATTGTGCAGAAGTTAAAGAGCAGTGTACTGCTTTCAAAATTGTTGTTGAATTGCACAATGTGCAGTTTAGAGGGAACATTGATTGAATGTGCATTATATTTTACTAATTTTTAAAACTAAAAACTTTATTACACAAATTTTTTTTTTTAAAGTAAATATGATTATCTAGTAGTTACCATTGAATACACGTCTAATAAAAAAGTAATACAAAGCCAATGAAAAATACAGTAGTGTACATGTATAAAGAGATGTAGATTACATTAACAAAAAAATGAAAAGCAAAATAAATGAGTAAAAATATAAACAAATATTACTGGCATCAATTGAAAAATTATAAGGTTGAAATGAAGATGAAAAAAAATACCACACTTTCAAGATCAATACAATTTCTACCTTTATAAATAAAGAAGGAAATTACTTCCACATGCAAAAAAAATTCTATTGTTACTAGCTATAACTGATCAAAAATTAGGAGACGGAAAAAAAGTTAAACATATTATCTTTGCATTATAGTAGCATTCTCAATTTCATTCGAAATTTTCAAATTTAGTCTTTTTTATTATTTAGATAGTTTAGCTTGTACTTTTAGCTAAATATTTACTTCTCAAACTAAAAAAACAGCATGCAAATCTCGAAGAGACCAGTCAGATCAGTAAAACATGTTAATCAGAAACAAAGCACATTTAAATATAACCTTCATTTCTAGTTGACAAAAAGACATCTTACAGCTGCCGATACTAAATCTGCTGATTCACTGATAATTAAAATTAGTAATAGAAAAAAGTAAAATAGTAATTAAATAAAATCATTAATTAGAAACAAAATATATTTACAATGGATTAAATATATCAAATATGTAATGCCATGATCAGTTAATGAAGATATGAGATGAAGCACTAATTGATAAAGCAATTTTTCAACTATTAACAATTTTATTTAACAAAAAAAAAAAAGACATTATAATATTGGCACTAGAGAAACTATAAGAATAGTCTCAACAAAATAAAATAAAACAATAATTATATATTTAAGATTTAATACATTGCACATGCTTAAACCTGTGTTTATATATGTCATATAGGCGGGATTCGAACTAAGACTTTCACACGACCCACTACTCTCAGTGCCATCTCATATTGCTGAGCCACCTGATCACACACATGTTGAAAAGATAAATAATCACCAATATACGTATTTCACGCTAAACCAGCAATCATCAGTTGGTCTAGATTACTATCCTCACACATATATATAATCAGTATTCAGCTTCATATTAAGATAGCCAATCTTCATACTTTAATGGAAAGGCTTCAAACTATATTTAAGATTTGTATTGAAATTCTATCTTTAAAAATCTCTTTTATGTTTAAAGTTTTTAATTATTCCAAACGTTCACTAAGAAATCAAAAAAATGAGGTAAATAAAGAGTAATTAGAGATTTATTTATTACTACTAATCTTCATCAAATAACCTATAATACTATAAATCACAATGTATGTGCAATGATAATGCACACCATTTTAAAAGTTATCTCATCATTATTTCTCATGGATATTTGATTTTTCTTATACACTCTGTATTGAAATGTGAACCTAAGATATTGGGAAAAACTCTTGAATGATTTCTTTTTTTTTTTACCAAAATTAGTGATAGCATTACTTTTTATGAAATTTCTGCATGTGAAAGAAAACTACATTTATATTTTATTATATCTGCTTCTATCATGTTAGATTAAATTCTAATGATGAAAGAAAAGACATGTCTATATGACACAATGGTCAATGAATTTAAATTAATGCGAGATTTTTTAAAACATTTCAAGTCAAAAATTACAAAAATAATCTTAGAACTAACTTATAAATACTCTTTGGAAGACTTATACTTGTTCATTTATTGAGACCATGATTTTCTTTTATTTAAAAGAAACTAATATGAGACACTATTATATCATCTATATTTGATGCCTAGCTTTTCTGGGTTTTACATAATATATAATAATAATAAAAACATACCTCTATTTTTCTATTAGAACTAAGATTTTTTCTATTCTTCCTTTATGTTACTTTTCATGCATAAAACACGTACTTATTGCATGTAACATTAAACTTCTATTTACAGATTAACTTTAAAATACCAAAATAAAGGTAGATAATTATCTCTAATTAATTTGTAAATTGCTCAGGGTTATAGCTGAGATATTTATTTTGTGTTTAAAATATGTATATAGGCTTAGTTTTAATACCCTAAAACAAAAAAAGAATGCATTTAATATTCTCTAGGGTACTCTATTTTAATTCATACTTTCTTGAAAATATAAATTAAAACATTGTTGCAGCAAAAATGCATCTATTGAGAATCTATAATTTCCAATAAAGCTTGAAATTACGACAATGATGTTTTGACTAATCAAAAATGTATTTTAATTTTAATTTCAAAACATTATTATTATAAATGAGATATTTTAGATAGATGAATAAACATTGATAATAAATGAATCAATTAAAAACATTATCAACAAAAAAGAGTAATTTATATGGTTATATGATGTCATATTAGTAACACAAAATATATATATACAATTAAAATCTTGTTACCATTCTTATTAAATTTCAGAGTTCTTAATAGGTCATGTGACATATGACTGATATTTTAAATAGCTTTATTATAATTCTAAAATTTTCTTCCAACTTTGCTAATTCTTTGACCCCCCAAATCAAGCTTTGATAAATATTGTATTTGCTGATGACATAATTTATGTGACTTAATCCTTACAAATTTATTACTTGTAGGACAAGCAAAATTCATTTTATTTTTATTGACACATCTAATGCTTATTGGAGGGATCCAGCTGATGAGAAAAAAATTCCCCTCTCAGGTTACAACTATCTAGCTGATCAACTGTAGTAAGACATTAACTATGAATAATAAGATTTCTTTTCTAATCTGTAAATCACTGAAAGCAAAACAAAATAACTAATGACGATTCTCATTTAAATCGTGGAGTTTCTAATTCAGCAACCACTAAATCTTAGAACAGGCTATTAATAATAATACTTTTAATAAAATAAAACAAATTTATACATTAATATTTTTTGCACTTAACTGTAATTAATATAATTAGATAATATGGTGATCAATGTCTTCATTATTCTAAATTGTAATTATTATATTATAAAATAAATAAATATATTTGCTTGATGTTTGGGTTTTATATCTGTTCCAACATTCACACATGCATTTTTAATCCCTTCATAACCATATTGTTTTAATAGTTGAAATAAATATTAATACATCAATTGTTTACGAAAATGCTAAAGATCATTTATGACAACAATGTTGAGTTATAAATTGATTTTTTTTAAAAACAATATAATCTATAGGGTATATGAGCACAGACTTTTACACGACCCACTACTCTCCACTCTATTTCATAACACTGACACACTTGAACACATATATGTCGAAAAGAAAAACAATCACCGGTATATGGACTTCTAACTGTATGTAAGCACGGAAAAAAAACTTTTCAAGTAATGTTTATATCATTGCATTGCCCTCTTTTGTCAGATGTGCCTTGCAAATGTAAAATGAATCCATTTACATTTATTTTCCCAGTTTAAAGTTTACCATGTGAATCTGACTGAAAAGGGTTACATTACTGCTGACATAGTTTATTATTCCAGTGTTCACATATATGTATTGAGATGTTTTGCCAAGTCACCTAAAATAAATATTCTGTGATGTGATGTGATGTACTGTGGCTTCTCCACTATCAGAGTCCCCTATGCACCAGAAAAACCTGTTAGCCATCTTACCTTCCCTTTTCATTCTCCACCCTGTTTTCCCCATATTCTTCTCTATTTGCTTGATCCCATTTCCACAACAGAATCTTTGTCAACTCTATGGAATTTATACCTGAATCACTTGTATCTTTTCCCAACCCCAGCATAAAAACCAAGAACCACTTTCTGCATAATAACCTTGCTTATATTTATTCTTTCATAGCTTCATTATATTGTATCCTTTCTGCTTTCTGGCATTTACATTCAATTAACAGATACCTAATATTTTCTATGCCTTCTTTATGTAACTTGCTGACTGAATCATCCATATTTTTTCATTTATGTGGAGTATATTCCCTTATTGCTAAAGATCCTGTACGAGCCTTAAACAGTAAACTAATTTTCTTGCTATTATCATAAATTAACTCACACACAATATTATGTTTACTTCTATATATATATTTAAACTCTTTTTACTCCCAGACTAGTTCTCCATCTATCCAACTTCCTATTATTTATTAATGCATCTATTCTTCTATCCTATTCCTTTCCACTATAACACTCAATAATTCTCTTAACACGATCATCCTGTCTTTTGTATAAGTATACTGACATAAATTATTTAACCAAATCTTCTGCATACCATACTACCTTTATCACCCAACTTGTTGCCTAGCCTTTAGTCATAACCCAATTAAATAATATTATTATCCATAAATTGCAATCTATTGAAAATTTTCATTTTGCTTTTTGCATCTCTAATATAAAAACCTAACCATCTCATTTCTCCTTGAATTGCCTCCTTTATCATTCAAACATCAGCATCTAATGCATGTCTTCCTACTTCTCTTTGTACTTTTTCTAAGTAATCTAACACCCCTTTACTAACACATAATGCATTATTACCATAAGTTAACCCTGCTATGGCCACTCCCATATAATTCAAGCTACATCATATTTATCATATAAAAACACTGTTAATTTCTTTATCAGTCCCTTTCTTTTCTTTGCTTCATTTATCAATTTTTTCTCCCATTCATCCAAGAAATTTTTCTGATTATTTATGATGATTCCCAAATAGTTATGCCTATTTATCACATTTAACTTTATATCCCCCAATAAAAAATGTTTTCTTTTCTTTCTCCAGTATTTATCATCATTACTTTTGATTTTACTTCATGAAATTTAATCCCCATCTTTTTAACCACCCTTTTGTATGTCTTCAACATAAGTTCCATATCTTCCCTACTTTCTGTGCACAAGATATTATCTGCAAATAAAAGATCCGATATATATATATATATCCTTGCCACTTATTAATGGTATCCCTACCCCTCTTTCTTGTCTTTCTATTGATCTCTCCTTTTCTCTCAAATATAATAAAAACAAAATAGGGAGCATGGGCCATTCTTCCCTTAATCCCACCCCATTTTCAATTTTTAACTTATTCTATATTTTCTAATTGATATGTATACACAATCTCTTAATAAGATCCACTAAAACTTCATTCATTCCCAAATTTACTAAACTTACCCATAATTTATTTCCATTTACTCTACCATATGCTTCTCTATATTTAAAAAAAAACATATATAACTATCTGCCTGTATTGCAACTCATATCTATAAGTTGTATGACTACAAATAAAATATCTCATATGTCTATATGATCAGAAACATCCTTGCATTTCTACCACTATATTACATCAACTTTGTGATCCTTCCAGCCACTATATATGCAAAAGCTTTATATAACACTGATGTTACCGCTATCAGTCTATAATTGTTTAACTTTCTATGATTATTACTCTTTTCTTTAAATAGTAGCCTTACCCTTCTATTATTCCAGCCATATGGAAATTCTCTCTTCTTGCCATCTTATTAAAACATGATAGTAGATTTAAGTTTGCCTTATTTCCTATATTCATTACCATTTCTGCTGCCTATCCATCTAAACATCTTGCCTTTCCACTTTTAAATTCCTTCCCTGCCTCATTCAATTCATTTTCTGTAAACATAATATTTCCATTACTATATGCTTTTATGTTTGTTATCACTCTGTCCTTCACACCTAACATCTTTTCTATATCCAATATATACTTATTTAAGATTGTTTCTAATTCTTCTCTAGAATCACACTCTACTGCTTCATCCTCTAGTAATACTATTTCTCTCTCTCCTACATTCCTTCTTTTAATACATTTCTAAGAAAATTTTACTCCCCTTTTTTTCCATTTTTATTAATATCTTGCAACAATTTAATTTCCTTCTTTCTATATAATTATCTACTTTAGCCAACTTCTTTTTTAAAAAATACTTTTCCCATTTAACATTACTATCTTTTTTACTTTCTTTATTGTTAATAGTACCTTTATATTCTCTGTACACTTTTTTCCTCTCTTTTACACTTTTACTAACTCTCACTTTTACTAAGGGGATATGTCTAAAAACTTCAATGAAATTACTTATATCTTCACTTAAAATAATGGTGAAACAACTTCACTCTTCATTTCAAAAAGTGTGAATATCTTCTCTCAATATTATGGATTATGTCATCAAGAATTATTGAAAGAAAAATTTTAAGTAATAAATTTTAATGCAAATATACATTATAAATTCCATAGCTTAGTGAAATGTCAAATTTTAATTAAAATCAATAGAATCAATAAGTTTATGGATTATAGTCTATTGTTTGGTCATATAAAATGACTTGAACTATATAGCAATATAAATGAAATTTCTATAAACTAATGGATTAATAGAATACTTATAATGAAAGAAGTGATTAATGCCAATCATTTGGATATAAAGTTATAATGCTTTTCAAATGGATTAAATTTCTTCTCATTCTTATAACAAACTTCATCTCCAGTGCTTGAAGAAATGGATTACAGATTATAAATGCAAACTATTAAATATTATAAAAATCAAATTTATTTGCAAGTTCTCAAATAAATTAAAGTGTTACATGTAACCAATACTGGATTAACAAATGTGCTTAATGATATTTTATTAATCTTCATACTAAGTTCCAATAAAAATTAAATTTACAAAAGGAATTTAATTGTGCTTAAGATAATCTTTGATGCTTTTATTAGAATGTTTCTGTAAATTCTGAAAAAACATTGGAATATTATGCAAGTTTAAATATTACCATGAAATAAATTTTAATCATTTATAACTGTTGGAGTATGACATGATAAATTACTTAGTAAACTTTATTACAATTTCTTCTTATTTAATTAAAGTTACTATTATTAGTAGTGTAATAAATAAGTATTAATTTCTTCAGATATTATTATTACAAGAATATACAGGTAACAATTTTTGTAAACTTTATTATTTATGATATCAGATGTGAATAAATATATGATTACATTGGGACTAGGTTGTATTAGTGTAACTAACTTTTAGACTTATGTAAAATTTGTTATACTGAATTTATTATGTTTTATTGGTCTTTAAGTTTTAACCTCAAAATTATAAGGAGATAATCATCCTTAATTAGATAATTAGGTCTATAAAAAATATTGTATGCATCGTTCTCATATGTTTGTATTAATTTTTTTAAATGTTATAGTATGCAATAAGACATATTAGTGATATGAATTATATTTTGTTAGTAGAGTTTTATTCCTAATGAGTTATTAAGCCTATAAATTATATAGAAGCTTAACAAATAAATCTAGTAAAAGTGTGAAATACTTATCCAGTGTTATTAAGTGAATTTGATTAGTTATAATTAAGGACAGAATAAAACATTTATTATGATAATTATTAGCATTACCCTATAGTATTTAAATCAGGAATTAGTTTAAATAATATGCAGCCTACTCCAATGGAGTGTTAAGCTGTATTAGACTTATCGAACAAATACCAATATTTAGTAAATATTTTATAGAATTTTTATAATTAATTACATTTATTATTATTTATTTATAATATATATATATATATATATATAATTTTGATATTTTATAATAAAGCAATTTTTAGTTTTAATACTTCTACTTTGTCATTATTAAAGAAACATCGTTAAGGCATATTTACAAAATAAATGTCATATTTTAAGATAATATATTACACATAAATCTATTTGGATTGGATACATCATTGTTATTGTTTTGCTATCTGAAATACAAAAGTATAGAGTAAGATGATGTACATAAAATTCTCTTTTAAATTTATAATCCATACACTTATTTTCTTATTTTATGTAAATGATTACAACTGATTCATAACCCTGAGAAAAATCATTGAACATTTTGTTTTCCTGAAGGTTTGTGATAATATTTTAGTTGTATTTATATATTGGACTAATTCTATCATCCAATATTAAGTATTGAATATCTTTAGAAAACATTATTTAAACTTTCCAATTACATTCAACAGTTAGTAATAGCACACAGATTAGAACATGCATAATGCTTCAACAGGTAATATTCTCCTCTATTCTTTAGATGTTGCTGGTCTAAGCAGTGACAGTACTAGTATGAGAAATGAACCTGGATCTTTAGATTCTTGAATATTGAATTTTAAGATAATGTTCTAATCAATTGAGCTAGAAACATCATGACCCATTGTTAGTTCTAGAAATTTATATTGCCAAAATTGGTCAAGATTTCTTCTCAAAGTTCTTAGTCCTTTGGTATACAAGACCCAGACCTTTGTGAAGAATTCTAGACACTTAGCAGAATTAATTAAGAACATAACAGTTGAAAAAACTGACATATTAGAAATCTTTAATGTGAAAATTTTATTTACAAATGCACCATGTGAAAAAGCATTGTTAATTGTAAGAAAAAGATTAAATGGTGATAATAACTTACAAACCAGAACAACTCTTCTTATTCATTATAAAATGGAACTATTAATATTCTACATAACAACAATCTACTTTCAATACAACAGAGATTTCTTCCAACAAAATCAATGAATGGTTAAAAGCTCACCATTGTCATCCCTGATTAGCAATATTTACATGAAAAAAGTTGAAACCACAGCTATAAAGACTATTCCATGTACACCTAAAATTTGTTTTCACTATGTTGACAATATAATTGTTGTATAATTACATGGTTGAGCACTACTACAAATTTTGTTGAAGCACATCAACAACATATTCCCTTCAATTGAATTCATAATAGAATCAGAACAAGTACAAAAATTGGCATTTTTAGATGTTCTTGTGACAAAACTCCATCATGGCAAAATCAAAACTACAGTTTACAAAAAACCCACACATACAGGAAACTACTTAGCATATACATTTAATCACATCCAAAACACAACATGGAATTATATTATCACTATGGAACAGAGCAAAAGAAGTTTGTTATTAAGAAACCCTTAAATAGATGACAAAAGAACCATCAAAAGAAAAAACAATTATTGGTACTGCAGTGTATATATATACACCAAAGATAGCAAACAAATTAAGGTAAATCTGCAATAAGCACAAGATCAGAACAGCCTTCCAGAGAAATACCACACTATGAGGACTTTTAATGTCTACTAAGCATAAACTTGTAAAACTGAAAAGCAAAAACTGCATCTATAAAACATCATATAAATGTGGGAAAATGAATATTAGTGAAACCACTCACTCCATTGAAAAGTGATTGTAAGAGCACAAACAGATGGTTACAAGAGAGAAAAAAGATGTGTCTAGAGTAGAAAACTATGTATATACCAATAAATTTATGTTTAATTGGGAAACTACAAAAATATTGGATAGAGAGGAAAAGCTACAAAAAATATGCTCACATGAAAATGGTGAATAAATCTAAAACTCAACCTAATGTGACAATACCTAATATATGGAACCTACAAATCAACTTTGTTATTGGAAAAAAAAAAAGAGAAATCAGGAGGAACCTTATAGATAAGTATATGAAATTTCTATTGACTGTTACTTTTGGAAGAATGGTCAGAGGATTAGAGTGTTACCTTAAAATTCAATACTCAAGAATCTAAGGATCCAGATTCAATTCCCATGCTAATACTGTCTCTTGTCAGGCTAGCAACAACTCAAAAAGAGAGAATAATACTTCTTAAAATATTGTGCATATTCTAACCTGTGTCCTATTATTAACAGTTGAATGGAATTGGAAAATTTAAATAAAATTATTTTTTTCTAAAGACCTTCAATACTTAATATTAGATGATGGAAATAGTCCATATAAATACAATTAATTGAAATTATTTTAAAATTGCTAGCCTTTGTTTAAACACAGATTAATTTATATTTAATTAATTATTTGAGTAAGAAATATTATATTAGAAAATACACTGCTTTAAATTTATTAAGAGCAGTATAACACACATATTGAAATACGGTGAGAAATTTATTAATTTAACATAGTATTAGCATTTATTTTATGTGGAAATATAACAAGTATACATTACATGTTACTTTGGCATTTGCATTTCCACATGAACATTTGCCTCAACCATTTGTCATTTGCTCTTGTTGATTGCAAATCTTAAGAACTTCACATTACTGCTTTACAGGTTAGAAAATTTGGCTTTCAAAGAAGTGCCTCCAAGAGATTTTTTGGTTATAATATATTTAAACTTGAGGAAGCAATTCTCTGATAATCATTTATGCAATATGTGTGTGTGTGATTTCCAAAAGATATCCACAAAATATTTTTTAGTTACATCATTCTGTCTACAACCATATTATAATTATGAAATAGGATAATATAATCATACAATATTCCTTGATAATTATTCATGGTAGTTTGCCATTGTTTGGTATACCTTAATACAATTTGCTTTAATATTTCAATATTTAGAATTATATCAAAAACTTGAATCAATTTTTTACATCATTAAAATGTTTATATAGAAATGGAAGAAAAAATGAAATGAGTGATTAATATATGTACTGCCACACATGAAAAAAATACACAACTGAATATATTTATTTAAATATTTTGTAAATCAAAATAGAAAGGTTATTTAGATTTTGATATCCCTAATAACATTACATAACCATAAAACAATAATAATGAAACCATTTTTAATACTTTATTTGTAATAAAATTGCAATTAATTCTTTTGAATAATAATTAATACATTACCTGATTCATCATCAATCTGTAATTCAATTCTCTTTGGCTTGGCTGCAAGATCATCTAATAAAGACACTTTTCTTTGTATTTACATAGGATAACTTTATTTATTATACACCTGGCTCTCATTTTACGCGATAGATAGGTTCCTCAGAAAACACGTGCAAACAAAATCATGCAAAAATAGATCTAACTTACATTGGAAAAGAAGGAATGCAGTCTGTGATTTTTCAAAATTTGCGTAAAAGCAAAGCACCAACATAAAATTACTTTAAAATTCACGCAAAAAAAAATTAAGGAAATAAAATATGACTAATAAAAAATTTCAAATTTGAAAAAAATTGATACAAGACAAACTTTTTTTAACTATAATATTTAATTTTATTCAAAATAATATATTTTTATGCATAATTTACAGTACAGTAATTTACATTTTTTATACATGTTTTAATTATTATTACTATTTGCCGAAAAACACGTTAGTTTGTAAACTGGTAAAAAATCAAATTTTTCACAAGAGGAAATACAACTAATGCCAACTTCACACTCATGTTGTGCCAATGATTTTCTGCTGACAATGTAATTAGTAATTAATCTTTGAGACGATGATTTTATTAATTGTTTATGAAGCTCACGATATCCAGACATACAACCATTTAGCTCTCATTGGAATTTAAGAGCACGTTAATGATTAGTGTCATTAATAAGAAAATAATAATTGATTACGCTCTTTTTTAAAAAGCAAAAACAGAATGTGATTTAAAATGCAAAATTAACACGCACAATGTTTGAACAAATTTACATTATAATCTTGTAAAATTTAATGTGTGTATACATAAAATGTGGAAATCTTGATTTTAATTTCATTATTGCATAAAATCTTACTATTATAAAGCACTGAAAATATTGAAATTACTAAGGTGAAAGTCAAATTCCAATAATGTGCTATTACTTTCAATATAACGTAAGTGCACGAAATTTATTATTTAAAGTAATAGTGCATTATCAGAGGTCGACTTCCGGTGAAACATGAATCACGTAACTTCAAAATCGTGTTAAATATGTCCACGTAAAAAGAGACCCACGTGTATATGCGATTTTCAAAGTTGAAAGATGATCTTTACAGACTCTATTCATATCCTTCTAAAGATATTAACTTTTCCCTGTTATTTTTTGTTTAGAAAAATAATTATACATAAATAAGTGCATACCATGGTAGTAAAATATATACACAAAAAAAGAATGAAAAGAATAGGTAGCAATAATTCTTAATAATAAAGTAATATTAATACAACCATGTCAGAATACTGAATGTATAATAATATATTTTGAACAACTACAATTGTCATATATTTATTCAATCTTTTTTCATAAAAAAAAAGTTAATATTTTCATATCTATTTTGAAACAATTACCAATTTATATTAAAATTATTATTAAGAAAACCTAGATATATATATATCAAATGTGTTTGATTTCATAAATAGTAATGCCCAAATACTAATATTAAAACAGTTCAGCAGAATGCAGTCTATTTGTCTATAACCAAGTACTTTAAACTTAGGCCTGGAAAGATAAAAACCTTACCCTAATATATTATTTTCAAATTCCAATGTTTGATAACTAATTAATAATTTTGTGTTATATTTTTCATTCAAAATTTCAATTAAAATCAAGTTATCAATGATAATTTAAAAAACAATATGGTGATAAAATCAACACGTGATCAGAAAAGCCGCCCGCCAATATTACGAATTCAAAATTTCAAAGTCCAAAATTCAGTCAAACATACTCTTATTTTTAATTTTATTGTATTAATTTCCAACTTTTGTTTGGAAAAGAAAGAAAATTCCAAACTGAAGTTCACTTGTCACAAGCAAATTAACAAGTTGTCAAAATAAAAGTCATAGATCAATTCATAGATCACATGACCCTATCTCTTAAGCTTGTAAGTTATAAACAGTGAGGATTGCCAATTCCTCTACAAGCTTTATGATAAATGCTTAGCCAGAGCCAGCACTTAAAATATCTCTGTCAGGAATCCCTCCCCAAACCCCTGACCATGGTTTCATGCTTTGGCACTCCTCAGAGAGGTGTCAGGATAGGTTCAGACACTAGATCTAAAAATACCAACCCAAAGCTAAGCACTTAGCTAAAAGTTATCTATTGAGTGGAAAATCTGAAATTTTCAGACATCTACATGTCTTCAAACCCAGTTATCCAACTCAAATAGCTATATGGGGCTGATAGATCTTCAGACATACCATATATTAGTGGTCATAGCAATATAAAATTGCATAAGACTTTTGGCAGAGACTATAAATAGTCAAAATAAGAGTCATACTTAAAAAGTATTCAAAATCTTAGGTTAACAGAAAGAAAAAAAACTCTCTTCATATACCTTTTTCAATTTCCAATCAGTTGCTAACTTCTAACTTTGTTACATTTTTAATTTAAATTTTCAATTAAAATCTAGTAACTTAACGATAACTTTAAAAAGGTCATCACATGACTAGTGTCTGTTGACTATAATACCAGCACAAAGTTTCAAAGTCCAAAGGTCAGTCAAATATATGCTTTTTATTTTTAACGCTATTGTAGTAAACTTTGATATTTGGTATAGTAATAAAAATTCTATCTCAAGGTACCTAGCAATCATTTCACTTGCTCACAACCAAGTTAACAAGCTCTGTTTTTTTATGCTTATAACGTACTCAAACCTTAGGATAACAAGATTAAAAAAATATATTATATATCTTTTCAATTTCCAATCAACTGATAATTTATTTCCTATTTTGTGTTATATCTTCCATTGAAGTTTTCAATTTAAACCAAGTTACCAATCATAATTTCAAAAAACATAAGACATTTCCAATGCCAAGGTTAAGTACATCAGCTTCATCTCTAACACAACCAAACCCAGAATCTGATCATACTACCACAAACTCCAAATCATCAATTGCAAACAATTCTAACACAGCTGTACCACCACCATCCTCTGGAAATCTGGACCACCCATGGATCTTGTGCTTAAATCTCATCAAAAATCTTACAGTCTCCATCTCTAACACAGCTAGATCCTAAGTCTGACCAACCTATCCATTTAACAACTGCAACCAGTTTTAACAGCTGTATCACCACCCACCTCTGAAATAAACATCCATTCAAATGCACCAGAAAACAGGAATATCATAGTTAACAAAATATCTTCACCAATTATTAAAACAATCCCACCATGCCTCATAACAATATCAACACATCCCCAACAAAATCAAGAGAAAACTTGATCACCCAAAGAAAATCTGTAGCCTAAAGAATCAAAAAGAACTGACTTTGATTTAATATCAGTGTCTGCAGACATCACAAACAATTGCTACACTCCCATAAAAATCACTAATCACTCACATATATTACCCAGGCAACCCAACCACATATAAAACTAAGCCTGGTTTGCATGTGTAAATACAGCAATCCATATGATATAAAATTTCAGGTAATCTTGTGTAAATCAATACATCAACATTTACATATGTAAACCTACAACTACAGATTGCAATGTAACCACAGCAATCTAAGCTATGTAAATCTCTTATAAGTAATCCACTGCTTGTAAAAATTCCTCCAGTTCTGGGTAAATCAATAAATCAACTTTTACATATGTAAACCTACAACTATGGATTGCTCATGTAACCAAAGCAATCCAAACTATGTAAAACCCTTGTAACTAATCCACAACATGTAAAAATTCTCAGAAATTTGTGTAAATCAATAAATCAACTTTCACATACATAAATCTATATCTATGGATTGCCTATGTACCCACAGCAATCCAAGTTATGTAAAACCCTTGTTATTAATCCACAGCAAGTAAAAATTTCTGTGATCTCATGTAAATTATGTGTACCTACAACTACAGATTGCCTATGTATAGCACAGCAATCCAAGCTATGTAAACCTTTGTAACTAATCCACAACATGGGAAAATGTATGTTGAAAGGAATAAAGCAAGATTTATACATGTAAGCCTACAACTGTGGATTGTCCATGTAAACACTGCAATCCAAGCTATGTAAAACCTTGTAACTTTCTAAGATAAGTAAAGTTTATCATTGAAACATCATCATCATCATCATCATCATCATAATAATAATAATAAAAAAATAATAATAATAATAATAATAATAATAATAATAATAATAATAATAATAATAATAATAATAATAATAATAATAATAATAATAATAATAATAATAATAATAATAATAATAATAATAATAATAATAATAATAATAATAATAATAATAATAATAATAATAATAATAATAATAATAATAATAATAATAATAATAATAATAATAATAATAATAATAATAATAATAATAATAATAATAATAATAATAATAATAATACATTAATTAGCTGGGAGAAATGAAAAAGAAAAAACTCTAAATTCTCTTTATAACAAAAAACTAAAAATAAATGTATGTATAGAATTTAAATAAATAAAATGGAATTAATTTAATTATAATAATAAATTTAGGTCTTATTTAACATTGATAGGTTCTTTCTGGTAAATTCATTTAACCTTTGTGCACATATTAGTGAAGAATCTTTTTTGGGGGTGATACTGCAAAAATCATTACAATAAAGTCTGATACAGTGAATTAATTATTTTTAGAATATCATGTATTTAAGAGTAATGCTGTGCAATCATTTTTATCTTCTGAATCGAGTGAATCTTACTTTGATATCAATTCTGCTTAGACAGCATATGAACCGTTTGTATACTAGTATTTCTTTCGTACTTGTGCTAAATACTTCCAAATGATCATAAAGATTATATATTTAGTTTTTCTATTTATTAATAAATGGAAAATGTTATCAAGAAAATATACAGATCTATAATTCAAAGGTTAAATAGGAAAACAATTTTTTTTTAAAATGAAGACATATTGTTCACATTTTATTTGTCATGAAAAACAATTGTTGAGGGTTTTTTTTTATTATTTGTCTGTTTTCAGGTTGTTTTTGATCATTTAAAAGAACTTTTTTATTTACTAAATATAAAAGACATTTATTTTTTACAAATATATATATTTTAGAAAGATTTAAATTTTTATCAGTGGAAAGAAAGAAAAATATATTTTCTTCTCTAATATAAAAAGTTATATTTTGCCCCCCACCCCTTCTTAATATTTTTTTTTATTCATTTAGTTATATTTAAAAATTAATTTTAGTAATAGACTTGTTGAAAAAATAGTTGCATTTATCTAAAATTATTATTCAAATTGAAAGCCTTATATGTCATAAGTAATTTTTGCAATATTGCCCTCATTCTAATTATAGAATGTGAACATGTAAAAGTTAAATGACAATAGCAATAAAAATTTTGATTAGCTCCATAGTGGTTCAACATAAACTTATCATTAACTGTTTATTTTTTAAATTCATCATTTTTTAAAAATATGGTGTACGCATTGAACTGTATTCAGAATTTAAATCGATCATTTTACAGCCTTCTCTTATATATATATTTCATTTATATATATATACGATCATTTTACAGCCTTCTCTTATATATATATTTCATTTCAGTATTAATCAAATTTTGGCATTATTTTTCTAAGTTGTGATTAAAATTAATATCTATATGTCTACAAAAAGAATTTAAGAAACTAGTAAAGTTAAACAAATTATAAAAAGAAAGAAAAATGCAAAGAAACTCACTAAACATAATAATGATCTCTGATACTTTACACAAAACTGAAACTCAGGAAAAATTTTACACACATGATTGCTATGTCAGATGATGATAGTGCTTGCTGTAACATTTTATTTTCATCAGTTGGTGTTCATAAATTTATTGATTCTATGCTTAGAACTTTGTTTTCTACAATTTAACCTGATTTTCATTCTGAAGTTTTTTTATATTTGATGTCAACATTAATCAGTGTTCAAATTCTAGTTTAATGACATATGACTTAGATTACTGAAGTCAAAGGACCTAAAATAATACATTTAAAGAAAAATATATACAATATTTATACTTCTAGGATAAAAAGAAAAAGTAAGCCAACTAAGTAGATAAATTAAGTTTTAGATGTCTATTATTTTTATCAGTTCTTCATTTTGAAACTTTTTTTTTTTACTAGAACTTAATTTTAAATTGTGTATAATGAGAAAATTGATCAGTATTCAAATTCCCATTTTGAGGCTCATTAATAAAGTTATTACAATATTTATACCTAAAAAATACTTTAAGAAAATGTGTACAATATTTTTACTCAATAAAAAGAAAAATTAATTAAATTGGTAACTAATTTTAGATTTACTATATTTTACATAGAATTACATTGTGATTTTTTTATACCAATATTAACCAGCCTTTAAGTTCTTTTATATGGCTAAAATTATTATAACATATAAACCCAGAATCATACTTTTATCATCTTTTGGCTGCTGTTTTTCTGAATTTTGTTTTCATTGCTAACACTAATCCATTCTCAAATTCTGCTTTTATGGTTCATATCAGAAAGTATTATACTATATGCATCTAGGTAAATACATATAGCCAAAAAATACAATGGTTAGCAAACACAACTGCTTGTTATTAACTTGATAAGCACTTTCATCATTTTTTAAATGCTTTTATATTAACTTACCCTATCTGTATGTCCACATTTTTGAATTTTTAAGAATGAACAAAAACTTGCTTCCATTTAAAACTTGAATTCACAAGCTTACATTTCCCAAGACTCCTTAATAACTGAGCCAACAAAAATATTACATTTGTAGAATAATTTTTTAATATTGATTTAATTCATACTAAATTTAAAAACCAATACAAAAATATTTTTATACAATAGATAATCACATGATATTTAATCTTAGAATTTGTTTGTTCATAGAAGGCATATTTTTTTATTCTCACATATTATTAAATTATAATTTTGACAGATCTTTTTATAGTTTTAACCATTTTTTTTAAATAATACATAAATATAACTAAAAAGTAAAAAAATAATATGTAAAAAAATGATTTTTTAAAAATAATACTTTTATATAAACAGTCGATTAAAAAGTACAAAAATAGAAAAGTAATCTGTTTAAAAAACATGATGTGTAATTTCATAAAACCATTTGAAGCTACAAAAATCAAAAGATCTCAAATGCTTTTATGGAATGACACTACTTTGTTATTCTTCTGCTTTTTAGTGGGCTGTTTAAATAAAGGCATTATTTTTAAAAAAATATTTTATTTACATGTTATTTTATAGATAAGTTACCTGTTAACCAAAGAACCTATTTTTCAAAATTTTCATACCAGCCTTCCTATCTGCACAGAATGTTGTTTGACATTATTTTTAATCTTTTAATCTTATTTACAAATAAGTTATTTTTTTATAAAATGGTATATGATCCACAAAAAAAAATTTAAGCAATTATTTATCATATATTTTAAATATAATTATAAAAAATTTGATCCATGTTTTAACATTTTCAGTTCTAAAAACCCTTTCATTTATAAGTTTATAAATCTGTATTTATATTTTTGGTATTTAGAAGCAAATATTTAAATATATATAAAAATATAACTAGATGTGTTACATTTTTAGTGTTGTTTTTAATTTTATAAATTCTGTAAGAAGACACCACTTTGACCCCTTGTCTCAGGTTAAGGATTTAATAACTCTGTTGATACACTCATAAGCCACTAAAACAAATCATGCCTTGGTCCATTAAACATATATATGGGATTTATCATAAACTTTAAGCTATTTTAACATTTGTTTTATTTTTAATCCTTTTTTAGCTATAGCAACATAACATTAATACTTCTAGTTAAATCTGTTTTTAACTCTTACTGATTTGCTTGACATAGTTTTGCCGGTTTTGTTTTCCACAAATGGTGTTGTCTTCACTTGCAAGTCACAACATATTGAAATGTATATGCATGAACACAATTGCATTGCAAAAGTTTGTTTTTATTGTCTTAATTTATTCCTATGCTACATGTGAAAAAGAAAATATTTATTGACTCTATATCTTCCATTTGTGTGTTGGAAGTGGTACTGCATGTCAAACTAAAGTATTTAAATTCTACAACACTGTCTTGACACATGATTTTCTGTCATTTAATGGTGAAATACAATAGATAATATTTCATATTTTACTTTTATCTATTGTTTCTAGATGGTATCTATAATCAGAGGAAAAGAAATAACTGAAATCAGGGCAGATTAGATGTTTGATATCTGTATAATAAGAAACAGATTTGAGTGGTTCTTTAATTTATTTCAATACTAGTAAAAAAAATATTTATTTTTTTTGCTTTGAGATTTTTCTAACTTTAAATTATTCTCTGTTTTTTAAATAAATATATAATATTTACATAAAGTTTTTTTTTAAAAACTATACTTTATTTTATAAGTAAATTAAACTGCTGCAAACTTATGAGATAAACAAAATATTTTATATTGATAATTTTATTAGTTTTTTTTTTTATTTTATTTCTCAAGGCGTCTTTTTTTGTTTCTGTTTTTTTTTCTTTAAAAAAAACATGTTTATGTTTGCTTAAAAATATTTTTTTAATGTTTCAAACACTATTTAAAGTGAAGACTTACTTCTATAAAAAATAAATCGTTCCATGATAAAGTCACATGTGATAAAACAAAAACTACCTCTTGAGATAATAAAAACTGCACAGCATTGAATGCATATATGGAGTGGTTATTATTATTTATCTTTAATAATAAAAATGACATAATTTCCCTTTCCCTTTGATTTTTTTCATATCCATAAATATTTTTCTCTCAAAAAAATAATTTATTATCTCTTTTTTTCCTCATCAGATATGACTTCAGACAAAAATATATACAAAAAAATAAATAAATAAAAATGATATTACAAATGATACTGAATAGGCAACTTCCCTAAATAAAATATTAAATGTATTTATTATTATAAACTAAAACATACTTATCTATTGTTTTCTAAAATTAAGATGTGATAAGGTTATTTATTTGAAGAATCAAATTATCTAAATATGAACTGTGAGACACTAAGCATGAGAAAAACTGCTTAATCAAATAAATTAAATATCCATTGAAATATATCATTTATTTCTGATTTGGTCTAAAACTTTGCAATAATGAATATGCAAATGATTTCAATTCATCAGGCAAAAATTACAATATTACACAAAATTAAATAAAGTTAGATATAATTTCAATTCTAGACATCATTAACAAGAAAGATTGAAAAACACGGTAAATTCTACAAAAAATTTCAAAGTTTAGCATTATGTATCCATTCAAATATAGAAATAGAAGTTTAAAATGGCATTTGACTTATTACATTAAATTAATAAAATAAAAGAATTTCTACATGTTGAGAATATATAAAATAAAAGGAATTCTTAATAAGGGTGATATATGTATACCATGGTTTGATTAGAGAAAATTGAAATAACTTCAGTTCATAATTTGGACACTTAAGCCCTCAAAACATCAAATGATCATCATTTCATATGCTTACACATGCTATTACTAATGGTAGAAAACTCTCCATACTGTAGTGGCATGAAGAGCAAACATTTATATTCAATGGATGCAGGAAGGTTTGTGCATAAAATCCCCTGACTAGTTTCTAGCTTGTGGTTTTCATTAATGAGGAGCCTTGGATTTAAGAGCACTGTACTTAGATTTTTTGATTTAATGCAATCCTACAGCAGCCATTTTTTATCTATTTGGTTAACTATAAGGCTAGAAGTGGAATATGAAAACACAATGTTTCCAAACCATGCTCATTTGCTTGTATAGTCATATATATCTGAACTCAGCTCAGTGTCTCCCATTCACCATTATCCTATGGGCAAGATAGATATAAAACTATCAACCTATCACATGATGATGTTTTATCTGCTTACACAAGTGCAAGCCTTCATAATCAATGAATTCAGAAAGGTTTATGCATAAAATTCCCAATAAATTCAGAAAGATTTATGCATAAAACTCCTACCTAGGGCCTAGTCACCAAATAACCTCAGATGAGTTGTTTTTCATTTTGAGCTCCTAGCTTTATAGTTAATCAAACATGGTAACAGGTGGCTGCTGAAGGATTGCATTAGATCCTAAGATCTAGTCACAGTGCTCTCAAATCCAAAGCTCCTCACTGATGAAAGCCACAAGCTAGAAATTAGTCTTAGGATATTGGATGAGTAGGCACAAGATAGAGATTATATGCACAAATCTTCCAGCCTCCATTTATTATGAGGTTTGCACTTAGTGGCAATATTGTATTGAGAGTTTGCTATTGTTATTAACAGCCTGTGTAACAATATGAAATTTATGATCATGTGATGTTTTGATGGTTTTTATACCTATTCTGCCTATAACATAATGGTGACTGTGGTTTCTTAAAAACCAAAAACACTTAAATGTATGAAAGCTGAACTGAGTTCTGATATATATGATTATATAAGCATATGAGCTTGGTTTAAAAACATTATTGTTTTCATCTTTGGATCTAAATTTATAGTTAACTAAATAGGTAAAAAATGACTTGGAGGGTTGCATTAGATCCAAAGATTTACGTGCAATGCTCTCAAATCCAAGGCTCCCCACTGATAAAAGCCACAAGCTAGAAACTAGTCTAGGGATATTGAATGAATATGCACTAGATAGGAATTTTATGTACAAATCTTCCTGCTTCCATTGATTATGAAGACTTTCACTTGGTGGCATTACTGAATGGAGAGTTTGTTACTGATATTTAAACCCCATGCATTGAAAAATTTCTAGTGATAAGTATTATTATTTATAAATTTTCTATGCTTCAAACTTTGATCTTTAAAATGAAAAATAATAGCATATCTATCACTGTATTAAGCTTAATTAAAAAAAAATATATATTTTCTTTCAATATTCCTTTACTGTTTGATTGTATGTTAACCTGTATGTTTAATTTGCTTCAGAAGTTTATAAAAAAAATTTACATCAACTAAAATATATTATTTAAAATCAAAAAGAAAATCCATCTATTTATTGTAATTTATAAATTTATTATTACTTTTTATTCTATTATTTTTTTAAAAAAAGATATTATTGGAAGAGTTATAAGAAATATATGTATACTTTTGTAGAAATAATCCAGAATATGGTTGGCATAAATATGAATAAAAATATGAATTTAAAATAAACAACATGACACAGTTAAAAATTGACATTCTAAATGATTAAGAAATATTGAAATTCAATATGCAAAGCAATTGCTCCTAAATATCAAACAAAAAAATTTATACAATATATTATTTGGAATAATATTTAACTTGGGCTTAAAATATGTATAAAATGAAATGAGTGAAAGAATACTCAAAAATATAAAATCAATAAACAAATTATAAAAAAAGAGTAAAATTTGAAAATTCTAATTTAGCTAAATATAAAAAATAAAGGTAATATTATGGGAATATTTAATTAGAAATGCATAATTTTCTACATGCATTTGACTTGTATATGAAAGACCAAGTTATCATCTTCATAACTTAATTTTCTAATGATTATTACTAATACTAATCTAAATTCAGCAACGATTGTTATAATAAACTTCATTGAATTATAGTTAATTAGAGTAGTATAGGCACAATTCAAATATTGTATTTAAAATAACAAATCCTAATGGGAAATCCAAATGTCCTTATCTCAAACTTGTATGTTCATCATTATGGTTTGATCCTTTTATTAATAAATATTACTTATTTAAAATTAAACTTTGATTTATAATCTCTTTATCGATCTTTAAACATTTACATCTAATCACACTGCTTCTTCCACATATATAAATTTGATAATAATTCCCTCTCTGATAAACTTAGGTAAATATTTTAAATAAGTGAAAGATAGAGGATGCATCTCTCTCTCTCCTCTCCCTCCCTCCCTCTCTCCCTCTCTCTCTCCCTCTCTCTCCTCTCTCTCTCTCTCTCTCTCCCCCTCTCTCTCTCTCTTCATCTCAGCATATCCCATCATATTATATTTAATTTCTGTTGTCAAATCTTTATTCAAATTTTCTCATAATTACGGATTGACAAGAAACAGAGTATATTAAAAAATTAAATGAATGGATAATCTTGATAGTTATTCTGATTATGCATATCCCTTGCTAATATTTTGATAACAGCTCAGTTATCTTTTTCAAAGTAGTATTTTATGCGTAACTATAATGAAAATTCAAATATTCATATTGTGATTTTTCTTGATCTGATGAGTCTCTTGCCTGTATATATATATATGGAAAATTTTGAAAGAACATTTGCCATCTTTTACTAACGAAAATATTCAAGTCAATACATATAAACATATTGCTGACGTATACTAAAATAATTTTTTTAATATACATATAATATTATAGATCAAAAAATATAATTTAAAAAAAAAAATAAAAAAACAAAACGATCAATATATTTTAAAGGAAGATCACAGAAATAAATATAAAACTAAAAAATTGTAGATTAGAAGAAGAAAAAGGAATATATAAATGGAAACACAAAAGGTCATATCGATTAGATAAATATAAAATATAGACATTTACTTAAAATGTAATAAATGTACAAAAGTTTTACTTTTTCCCCCCCAAATTAAAGTTCTCTATATATACAAAATAAATTTTAAAAATTTAATGTAAATACAATTAACAAAAACTGGGAGAGGGGTGAAAGTTTTTCTCACAATTAAAAACAGTTAAACGTCTAATGAATAAAGTGCAACTAAAAAAGCAAACCTATAAAATAAAAATTATCTGCCAGCAACTTCCTTGCCAGAACATTATTCAGTTACAAATAAAATCAGCAGGTGTCATTTCAATCAAAAATTTTCTTTCATCACTTTCTTTAGAACACTTACTTAGTTGTAATATCAAACTTTAAAATATTAAATATTATCTGTGTGAGTATGTATACATACAAAAGTAAGGAATCCGGAAAAAAAAATATGAATATTACTATATCACTATTTAGCCAAAAATAAAACTAATTTTTAATATATTTTCAGATGTACATTATTTCGGTAGCTCTTTTTACATATTGTTACTTGATTTTCAGTTTGTTTGTTTTTTAAAGAAAAGAAAAATTTAAATCCATGATAAATAAAATTGTTTTGATATTTGATAATATATATATATATAAACTTATTTTTACATAAAAACTTGTCTTTTATTATTTTTTTCTGACAGATTATACAATAACATTATGGTTATTTATATTTAACCCAGATGTACCTGGCCTTTTGAAAGACTGTCATTTTGATCTAGTGTCTGAAGCTACCAAAGCGCCTCCCTGAGGAGTATCAAAGCACGAAACCATGTTCAGAGGTTTGGAGGAGTTTTCTGACAGAGATATTTTAAATACTTTCTCTGGCTAAGCATTTATCACAAAGCTTGTTGAGCAATTGCAATGCTCATTGTTTATATCTTACAAACTTAAAAAAATTGGGTCATGTGATCTATGACTTATTTTGACTATTTATTGTCATTTTGATATCTTTAATTTTACGTTACTTCCTTTACATTAAACTCTTCATAAACATTACATATTATTAAATCTAATATTTGTAATGTTTTTTTAGTTGGTTATTTTAATAATTTTTTTTTTAAGATTTAATGTAAATATCTTTTTTTTAATAAATATTGCTGAGTATATCAGCAATCTGAATTATAATAAGGAAATGACAGATAAATTTAAATTTAAATTTTTAAATATACCTGTTACATATGACATCATTACAACGCAACTATTGGAGTGTGCTTTGAGTAAAAAAATTATTTTTTTTTTTAGATTTTTCAGAAGTATCACAAATGTAATAGTTTTTTTTAGTTTAACTAATAGTAACCATTTATTAATACAAAAATTACATTTTTGTAATATTTTTTATTAAATATAATATTTGTAATATTTTTTTCAATTGGTGTTTTAACAATTTTTTTTTTATATTTGACGTAAATAGATGTTTTTTTTACTAAATATTGCTGAGTATGTCATTACTCCAAATTATATTAGGAGATTGATAGACCATGAAAGTGCAAAGCAACTTAATGCTGGATTATGAATAGGCATTTGTGGTTGCTTCTGCAGCTGCCTGGAAATCTTAACCATAAAATATACAAGCAGTAGCTGAGCTAGTTCACTCACCATTACCTATTCTATTTGATATGTGAATTTGACAGCATTGTTAAGGTTTAATGGCATTGTGTTTTAATGGTAGAACAAATAATATTTTTTTCATTAAAAAATACACCTCACTGTGAATTTGGCATGTAACATCAGACAAGCATTCATACATTTCAATACAAATAAAGATTTTTACATATAAAATAATGATGAAAATCCCATAACATACCTATTTTTAAAGAAAAAAGTTGATTAAATAAGTACATTTGATATAATAAAATTAATTATATACATGTCAAGACAATAATAAAAAATATCAATTATTGAACATTAATATTTGTTTCATAGCAAAAATAATGTGTGCAATTCAATGACAGATGCCACAATGTGCATATAATTCCATTTAAATGACTATCTTCAAATAAAAATTAAATTAGAAACCTTAGCTTTTGAGTCTGCAACTTAATGACTGTGAATAAAAAACATATACTAATAAAACATTATAACACTACTTTGAAAGATTTGATATTAATATACATATAATCAGTAATTATCATCGCCCTCTATAAAAAAATTCTGATGTTTCAAGTAGCAATTTTTGATGAAAAAAATTAACTAACTTCTTGCTAGTCATATGTTTCTGTCAATCTAACCATGATATCAACAATAGTTTGAGAAACTAATTGCCAATATTTATTAGAGTCTCAACTAATATTCCTGAGTTAATGATGAGATCAGGTTTGAATAAAAAATTAATTTTATATATGTAACACCCAAAATAAAAATATTGCTGATCAAGTATTCCTTATACATATCCTTGTAGATTTAATTCCATTCTCTATATTGCATAATTAAAAAATTACACTTTTAAAATTAATAAAAGGATACATGATGAACATGATATTATTCAGGCTATCAGAAGAAAGAGGAGAGAGAAAAAAATAGTACAGAAAAAAATGCAAATTTTAATTTTACTGGTAAATAAAATAATTAATATCGACATGCATTACTGCTATATAAAATACTGGGGAAAAAATTTAAATTGTCATTTATATTTTTAAATTAATATTTATATTTTTTCTAATAAATATCTTTTAATTTCTTAAAATGGTTTAGTGCCATAATATGTAGCACATCACCATAATCAAGTCAGATAAATCTTGAACACTTTTTTCAGGTCACAAGTAAGACTAAAGATTTTTCCTTCAATTAGACACCCATAGTCAACCTTTTAACATCATTGGCCTCTTAATATTCATGTATTATTAAGTAGAAAGTAAAAATTGCAAGTTAATCTAGATTTATCAGACAATTGTCAGTGTATTAAATGTGAAAATAAAAAAAAAATGATTGCAATATGACACAGTTTTCCATAAGAGGATGCGCCATACTTCAAGTTGTATACAGTCAATGGTTTATCATTACCTTTTGCTTAATGTCTTAAAAAGTAATTATATTTAATAATGTCTAATTTTTATTAAAATATACAGTAATATTTACTAAGGCTGTAACCTTAGGAATAAGCGTCTGAAAAATTCGAAGGTAGGGACCTCTACAGGTCTTAAACACAAGCTTACGCTATGAAGAAAAGAGATTCCCTCTTTTCTTCATAGCGTAAGCTTGTGTTTAAGACCTGTAGAGGTCCCTACCTTCGAATTTTTCAGACGCTTATTCCTAAGGTTACAGCCTTAGTAAATATTACTTAATATAATAATGTGCGTTTAATAAAATTTATAATTAAAATATAAAGTAAGTTAAATATTATTTGATTACACCTTCTTTTCTACAGTAATATCATATAATCTTTTCATTTTTGAGTGAGCAAAATATACAAATGTCACTGCTACAACCAATTGACTGATTGAAACTAAGTTTGTGATTACTCATTATATGATCCCCAATCAAATGACTGTATGCAATCCTAAGCAATATATATATTTAATTTGTAGATCAATCCAGAAGTGCATAAATAAATATTTTAATTTTGGTAAGTAATAAGCAAGTACAGTAATGATTAATGCACATGGCTATTATTGTTGTTGTTTTTACTATGGTCAAAATCTTGAGAGCTAATCCAAAGTAATGGCATAAATCCTTTAATTTTTATCAAAAAAAATAAAATCTTTATTTTTTATTTAATATTTATCACTTATTCCTTTTTACATAACATGTTATTATATAAAAATATTATTTCAAAAATGTTTAAGAAAAATATTAATATGTAAAGAAATGAAAAGTAAAAATTGGTACAACTAATTTATAATTCTGGACTCCAAATAAACCTTAATGGTAGTCAGGTTATCATTTGACCATCTATTCCTTTATATGCAGTGGCTTTTTTCAAAACTAATTGAAATAAATGACGAAATGTCCAAAATTTATATAATTTAAAAGTCTAAAAAACATTCTTAAACAATTTATAAATGTTTAAAATATTATTAAAAATAAATTTCATCATTTCAACTTTAATATATCAATCTCCTTGAGCCCATTAAATCCCTGAAAATCTCTTTTCAGAATTTTGACCAATCATAGATTTTAAATTGAATTTGCACAAAATCAGTAAATCTTACACTAAAATGGGTATCACATCATTTTTTTGCCATCTTGTTGCCTTTAAAAAGATATCCTTTTTTATTCCTATAATGAAATTTGGATTCTTTATGATTTTTTTTTCTAAAATGCAATTTTTAATTCTTTTTCTCATTTTTTTAGATTTAGTAATTGTAAAAATGTGTTACTACTGAAATGGATTCTCTCACCATTTGTTTTAGTTCTGATTTGGATATGGAGTTCGCCATTAGATGATCTCTGTATTTCCAAGGTTTCTCTTTCTAACAGCTCATCTAATGAGAATTCTAGTGATAGTTCAGATCTAGATGCTGCAGTGTCCAAAAAAAATAAAAGGTTTGTGAAGTCATCTGTAATGAGGACAAGCATGGCAACCAAATCTATGCTAGGCCCTTCTTTACAACTGGAGTCAGATTCACTTCTGGACAATAATGTTTATGAGTCACACATGCCAGGGCTAAATTTTCCCATCACCCATGAATATTCAATTAGTGCTTTTATTATTTATTTTTTGATAAGAAAATATATGATTACATATGTGTGGAAAGCAATACATATGCTGTAAAACAGAAAGCAGTTCCAAAGTGGATTAATCTTTCAACCCATGAGTTGGATGCATTTTTAAACATGGTGATTCAAATTTGTAGTGCACCATGTGTGACTATATTCAAAATCATTTGGTCTAAAAAAAATTACTGCATCAATGGGGACTTGCTAAAGTTATGACCTGAGATTGATTTATTGGAATTTAAGACAATTTACATTTCAGTGACAATAAGAACATGTACATCCAGATTCAGAAACATATACCTACATGTTACTGCAATAGATAAGATATATCATGATTTATTTATATGATCATTTATTTATTACATGATTACAATAACATCGTACTCACTTGGTTAAAATGTTTGTAATAATCTCTTGATTTTTTCGGTTTTAGGTGAGACAGTTTAAACTCTAGCCATTTAATGAAGGTCTGAAATTCATAATGTTTTCCACTATCTTCACCATCAATTTTCTCATGTATTTCTATATTATATGTATTTTTGATTACCTTTTTATTTCATTGTATTTATATTTATTTTATTTTTAATATTATAAGTACAAGTATATTTTATATACTTGGAATCTAGATATAATATAGGGGATTTGAACACAGACTTTTAAGCAATCTCAGTCATCCATTCGATCTCATACATCAGTTGGTCCAGATCATCATCTCCCACACATATATATATATAATCAGTGCTCATAATAAACTTGTTTATTTGATGTTTATTGATTCACTTAGTTTTCATTGATTTTATCTTAGAGAAATTTTTGTTTGATATGTATGTTTTGAATACACTTTTTTTACATGAAATACATATTTTAGGTTATCCCTGTCCCCCCATTTTTCAATAATATAATAATTAATTATATTTTTTAAATACATTGCAACTTACTAAAGTTCTCTTTGCATAATATCTCATAAACAGTTCCTACTGTTATCCCCCCCCCCACCACTACTAAAACCAAACGTATTTCTAACAAATACCATGCATGGAAGGACATCAAACTTTTCTATCAGATACACTGCATGGAAGAACAAGATCTGGGCCAGCTAGTAAAAATGAAAGTTACCAATGGCTTTACTTTTGTAAGTTTTACAATGAAAAATTATCTCAGGTAAGTCATGTTTTATATCTAATTATTTTCAACATTTTATGACAAACTGTGATGAAGCTGCTTATGAAAATGTCATTTTAACATTTAATTTTCAAAATTTAAAGTTGTGAACCAATGTAAAATAAACATAATTTATAGTATTAAAAATCTCTTTTTTCTTTTTTTTTCTTTTTTTTTAGGTAATGACTATTTTATCAGCGTTATTAAATTCTTTCATATTTGCTTTTTCTAACAATGTATATATTTTTATATTTACTATATTCAAACATAAAATATGTTATAAATTATATTTGTTATAATTTTTTTTTAATTCAAAATGGCAACATACTTGATAAAGAGTAGCAGTATAAAGATTTTTTTTATTTATAAGGAATTGAAATTTTAAGATTACATAATTGTATAGCAATCTAAATAAACGATTTTCCAAATAATTTTTAAACAATTTAGATAAGCTTAATTTATTTCATGAGTGTACAAGCAAATTCAATTATTTTCTTCAAAGAAATTTATAATGAAACTATTTAGAAAAATAAGACTCCAAATTATTATTATATAGAGAGTTTTATATAAATACACATTTGGTATGTTGACAAATCAAAAATGGTAGTTCACTGCTTCAGACTTGTGTTTGATAATCTCATATCTGTTTAAAGCAAAACAAAAATTAAAAAAATAAGATTAAATAATAAGGCAAAATGTAGTAATTTTCCCCTAATCAAAAAAATAAAAAAAAATACTTATAAAATGATATAATTTCAGATAATTCTCATATGATTTCAAAATCCATTGTGTTTTTGTTTGTCAAAAAAAGTGTCAACTAAATATATTACAGACTTATCACTGATAAACAGATTGATAAAAAATAAATTTATTTTTTGAAAAAATCAATTGTTTATATATTTAACAAGAAGTTAAATATTTTATTAAGTTTTTTTATAGCTTCACAATAATTAAAATAAAACTTTTTTAATAATAATAATTATATCTACATTGTTTCTATCTTATTGCTTTTACTAAACAAGACCTCATTACCATGAGTCCATTGATCTCTTAGTATAGTCCAAATGAGATTAAATATTTATGCAGTCACATTTATTTCACTACATAGATTACATGAAATAATGCAGAAATAGTGAAGACCCCCAGTGAGTTATAGGTAAACTAATGGTCAATAGACATAAAATGTAGAATAAACCACCTACATTTGAGCTTTGATCTCATATAAAAATATCATTTATTGACATACTTACATGCAGAGTCTAATTTATTTATACTAACATAGTTTCAAGTTAACTATAAGTTATTCTGAAACCACTATAACTAATTAGAGGGAAAGGCTGAGCATCATATTTAACAACTTCTTAACATAGTTCACTGGAAGTTTTCCGTACTTTCAGCATTATTTTATCTATATCCGAGCTATGTTAAAGGGTATGTAATCTTGTTGATAGGATAGATAAGTCTCACAATTGTTATGATTAAATAAATATAGTTAAAATAATGGTAAGTCTATTAAACAGTACCTAGACAAAATACTAATATAGCCTAATGTAGGAACTGGGCATATCTCTTAGGGGTTGTCCATCTATTGACAGAGTACAGCTTGTACATTTAACCCTTTTGATGCCCACGTGCATGGCCTGATTAATGAACTAATCATTGGTTATAAAGACTTATTTAAATTGGAAAATGCCTAAACATTAATTTAATTATTAAATATAATTGTTAGAATTAAAATTTTGACTTTTGATAAAATATTAATTAAAGGCTAGGGTAATATGGCTATGTCATCAATAGGCAAATCTTAAATAGATCAGTATAGTTCAGCATTGACAATTCATGTGGTGATGATGGTGAAAAAAAAATGCAACTTGTTTATATGAATTTTATAGGAGTTAAAGTGAAATATAATTAATTGATTTAACAAGTTATTTTAGGGAATTATTGAGGGTTTAAAATAGCCTAGTAGAGATTTTTTTATGAAACTGAATTAATTCTGTTTTAAAAGTTAGCCTAGTGCTTTAGTGTTAAAAAAAAAAAATTTATTATGAAAGTTACGCATATGAGTATATGTATATACACACATGGTGACTGCACCTATAAGTGTATATATAATGTGTAAGCATGCAAGATAGATATATTTATATAGAAAGAGAGAGTGGAAGGAAGTGAAAATCCAGAAAAACAAGAAAATATTTGTTCTGATAAGGAGCAATACCTTAAGGAGATGTTGGAGGTGGAAATAAGAATTGAAAAAGAAAAGGGGGATCTAGGGAAGATAGGGAAGTAAGAAAAGGTTTTTAACATAGAATGATAGAGGAAAAGAAAATGGTTAAGGTTGAAGAGAAGAAAAGTTTAATGGATTTATTTGCATTGATGATGAAGAAGTGAAAAGAAAACAATAAATCTTTAAGTGAAAAGTTAAAAGAAAATAATAAATCTTTGAGAGAAGATAAAAAATCTTTAAGTCAAAAAATGGAAGAAAATAATAAATCTTTAAATGAAAAATTAAAAGAAAATAATGAACTGCTAAGTAAGAAGTAGAATTTATGAATAAAGGCGTAGTAGAGAATAAACAAGCCAATAAGTTTATCAAGAGAGATTTAGAGAAAAAATTTAAAGAATTAAATGAATGGATGAAATAAAAAAGTAAATAAGAGTAAAAGGTAGAAAGATATATTCATAAAAATGTTCAAGTTTTCAAAGCACAAATGGAAGAAGTCATCAAAAAATGTACAGTTAATAAAAAGAAAATTAATGAGAAAATAGAACAAGTAGATGAAGCTTTAGTTAGCAATGCTAAGGGTATTAATAATCAAGTGGAATTAATGGAAAGTAATTTGAATTTATAAAAACAGAAGTGAAAGAAGAAATTGGGAAAAGCATACTAGAATTTAAAAAAGAGTTGGGAATAGGAACAGAGAAAAATGTACAGGTTATAAGATCTAGTAAAAATGAAGATCAAAGGTATTGATCTAAAGTTGGAGAAAAGTTTAAGAAATTAGAGAAAGAATTAATAGATCGAATAGAGAAAAATGAAAAGATAAGTGAAGAGAACAATAGACAGAAAGAGATGAGTAATATAAGCATTGATCAATTCAGAAAGATATAGATAGTTTATTTGATAAAATGAAATTAGAAAATCAGATACCTGATAGCAATCTTAGAATTTAAAAAATTCAAGTAAGACATAACAGATGAAAAAATTTAAAATTTTTAGGAAAGAAAATTTATAGTAAAATTTTAAAAAATGTATTTGTTAGCAAAAACTGGGTTATAATTGAAAGTCTAAAAAATGTCATTAAAAAACCATAGAGAAGATTTAAATATATATCAGGGAGTGAAATATGCTAAAAATCACCAATCAGTTGAAGAAAAACTGGATATAAATAATTCCGTGATCATAAGGTTTATAAAAATAAACCCATTAAAAGGGGACTATATAAAAAATTCTTTAGAATTTCTAAATAATTTAGAAGAGTTGTTTTTCTGTGCCCAATGTCTAAATAGACAAAATTATCCATTTATAATAATATTTTAGATATTAATGCAAAAGATTGGTGGCAGATGCTAGTTAAGAAACCTGTTACATATGGAGATGTCAGAAACATAGTGGGAGTTAACAAGAAAAATGGTATCAGAGATTGGTTGATGCCAGGAAGATATGATAATCATAAAGATTGCTATGTAAAGATTTTCCATAACCAAAATATTAGATTAAAAATATTTACTTTTTTTTCCTTATTGAAAGCTCTGACTGTACAACTAATTAAATATAAATCACCAGGTTATATTGAAAAAAATCCTCATTTTGGTTGACAAATATACCAATAAAGAGGTGATTAAAATTTTAAAAGCATTGGATGTAAATAAAATTTATATAGATAAGACGGTAACCAGTGAGGCATCAGATAAGATTAATTATTTTGTGAAATATATTAAATTTAAGATGCTTTATAAATTTAGGAATAAAGAACCATATTGTTGTATAGAAAGGGAATTGAAGTTGAGTAAACCTTTAATTTAGGATAGTCAGCAATCTTTAAGAAGAGTTACTGCTATTTTGAAAAAAACAGGGTGCAAAGGTGTAGGTAAATAGTATAAACTTAGGGAGATTGTGATTATGTGTTCCTTACAAAGTTGTAAAACAAGTTTTAAGTCCAGAAGGTATTAGGAAAATATATAATGCATGAAGCCTCATTCTGTATTCTGTAAGAATATAAAACAGAAGCTGTAAAAATTTATATGATAAGAAGAGTTATTGTTTTAAATATTGTGATAGTCATAATCTGTTATATTATAATAATTATAATGAGTTTTCTAAAGGCAAATCAATAGACATAATATTTGAATTCAAGTTTAAAAAGAATTTTGTTTGTTTAATTGTTGTAGAAAGTGAGACTGTAGAGATCGATATAATTTTTTTTTTTTTAGAATTAAGCATTATAAAATTTAAAATTAATTGAAAGAAGGAGAAATTGTGTTGTTTTTATTGGTACACCCCATCATAAAACAAATTGGGAATAAAATTTTGAAATGCATAATTTTAAATTTTATTGAATCACAAAGATAGGTACTTATTAAGCTAGGAAAGATAACTGTCATTTTAGTTATTATAGGGTTTGAACTTATGTTTAGTCAATTTAAAGTCATATAAAGAATATAAATGCTTGGTAAAATAGTTGGTTACAAACATATATAAAAGATAAAATAGTAAACTATAAATTTATTATAATTACAAATAAGTAAACATTTGATAGCATTTAAAATTATAGTAAAGTTTAAATCTAATCTTCTAAACAAAAATATGTTATATTGGTAGATAATTATTGTCTGTGCATATCTAATAGTATAAAAGCAATTATTATTTCCAGTTAAATCTTAAGTTATGTTTACAAATAAATGATTAATATTTATTTTACAAATTTGGTGATTAAAAAATCATAAAAGTAATATCAAATCTAATTTATATAAAAATAAAACCAGAATGATCTAAATCAATTTAAAGTAAATTGTATTTTATTCGGTTTCTAAAAGGTATTATTTTTATTCGGAAATATATTAAAACCGAAAATATTTGTTTTAAAAATAGATAAAATATTAGCAACAAGGTAAATATTTTAAAAGCAGAGAAAGTGGGAAATTAACCAATAAACAGTGTGCAGATGATCATTTAAGTAAAAATTGAGGGAAAATAAAATTGAAAAAAAAAAGATTACAAATCGAAAAACAAACAACTGGTTTTGATTTTTTTTTTTATCCTAAAAAGTTTGCTTCAAATTATTTAAATATTATTATCATTATTATTATTTTAAAAAAAAGAAAGATAATGGATTTTATCTATGTAATGATTTAAAGGATATAGGTTATAAAGTTTTGTTAAAATGAACAAGTATATTGAATATTAAAAAAATTTTGATTGAGAAAAATTTAACTTGATAAAACTAAAGTTATTGGCAGAGTGTAATCATAATACTTTTCATTGTAATATTTAATGAAGTATCCAATAGTCTGGTGTGCCTTTTTTTTTTTTCAAAATATAAGCATGTTATTTTCCAGTAAAATGGGAGCTATGTGTAAAACATATGTGTCACAATTCCAAATTCAGCTAATTTTTTAAGAATATTATTTCTAGAAATTATTTTAAACTTAACTTTAAATAAATTAGATGACAATCCATGATTATTTTCTAAATAGTATGATATAAAAGGATTAGGTTTGTTTACCATTACAAAAGATTATATTCAGATTACAAGATGTTTTCTATTATTGAAATGAAAAATTGAGTATACTATCTGATATGAATAAGTATTTAACTTTTGAAAAAATGTCTAAAACTTTTAATACCCTTACTGAGAGACTTTCGATTTATGGAAAGATTCTCTTTCGTAAAGTCTAAGCAATAATATTAGCCTAGATGAATTTTCTGTATTCTGCAGCTGTAAAATCACTGATGAATAAAATAAAAAGAGAGTTACATTCTACAAATTTTTTTTTTAAATTATAACTACAGCAAATAGAATTCATCAATCACATATTTAGTAGATTAAGTCCAATGTTTTAAATATATTATATAAAATTAAGCTCTTAAAAATCATGTGACAAACAAGCACCTAAATCAGGCTGATCATAACATATTTTATTATCTGGCCCAAGCCAATGTTTTTTTTTCTTTCCTAAATTGAGCTCAACTTCTCATGCCAAGATCAATCAACTAAAATACATATAATGACAGAAACTTTTAGAACTATATTAAGAGTATTTATATTTAAAATTAAAAAAAAAAACGTGGAGTACTAATTTTGTATTATCTATAAATATCACTGCAAAAAAAGATATCTACATATCACATGCAATCATATATACAAACTATTTTCCAGACATAATTAGCAGTCAATTGCTTTCAAATACTTTCCTATCAAGCTCAGCATTTAAGAGCAAAATCATGTTTTAATAAATGAATCTAATTTTATTCTCCAGCTAAAAATTTAACTGCATATGTTATACTCACACACATGTGCATACTGAAAAAACGTATAAATAGATAAATATTTAGAAAAATAATAATAAACATATTAGAGAAAATGAATAACAATTATTTATCAGTAGAGATGTACTTTATCTGAAGTACTGAAATTATTGTATTTTTCAAGAAGTTAAATCCTTCTCTATCTCAGTGTAATAATCGTTCTTACATCTGAGGTAATAAAATAACCAAAGCTTGAATAGATAAAATACACATAAAATTTAACAAAGTTTTCTATGGCCAAAAAGTGCAGCGGTAGACAAAAAAAAAAAACGATCTGAGATATTTATTATAAGAGCTAAAACTTAATAAGAAATCCATCAATGATTAAAAATTTTTAAATCTAATAAAATGAAGACAAAAAAAGAACGCGTAATGTGACTGATGATTCTTTTTATATTTTAGCTTATATATATATTCCTTTTGAAAGAATTGCAAAATTCAACCTTTTCTTTATTTAAAAGGGAGAGAGTGGCTAAAAGAATATAGCTATGGAGCGTTTAAAACTATATATATATAACCATTAGAAACCAGTTAACACTTAGACAATTCCAATATAGATAACCAACAATCTCAAACTGTTGTCAAGGCAATCTTCTTTTAACAATAAAGGTGAAAAATATATATATATATATATATATATATATATATATATATATATATATATATATATATATATATATATATATATATATATATATTGTTAAAAGGAGGTTGCTTTGACAAGAGATTGAGATTGTTTATTATTAATGATATTGGAATTGTCTAAGTGTGACTGATTTTAATGATATATCTATATGATATATATTATATAACTTATTTAAAAACAATATTAAATTGCTACCAGCTTTTAATATTATTGTAATTATAAATAAATAGATTGTAAAAAGATATTTGCCTACAATTATCTAGTGTCATTTTGATGGAATGAATAAACGTTTGATCATTAAAATATCTGATGAAGCTAGGTTATAGTGAAACATAAGTACTGTTTGAGACCAATGTGTTTATTTTATATTAGAGATTATTTAATAATATAAAAATTTATATTTTCACTAGAAAATACTAAATACACGTTTTATTTATTATAGTTATTCTCAGTGCACTTAGTAATAAAAACACTTGAATAATCTAAGAGAGCAAAGTGATCTTAATTTTTATAAGTATATTTATACAAGTTTTTGGAATCTTTATTAATAATTTTGATATATTATTATGTTTATCATTTTAAAATTTTAATTACGCAATAAAATTCATTAATATGCAATTATTTTTTTATCAGATTTTATTTTTTGAACTATATAAATATAGGCTGTGAGTAGTAATTTGTATTTAAAAAATCTACAAATATGAATAAAACTTTAATAATAAGATTAATATAGTTATTATTTTTAATTTATAGTTTATGCCAAAATTCTGATATTCATTTTTTTTAAAAAAAAAAAAAAATCAAATATCAAGTGGCATTTCATATGTAAGTTAAATTATTTATTTTAAAACTTGTAAGACATCTAAAATAATAAAACTTAAAATAAATCTGATTTAATTTTAAAAAATTATCTTACACATATATACACTGAGTGATGTAGATCTTATAATAATAATGAATAATACACATATATACATATATAAATGAAAGCGGTATATTTTATAAATAGCATAGATAATTTATTAAATAAACAATTATAATTATGTAGATATATACAAATAATGAAAAGTTGGCAATTCAATCCTTATATTTATAAGTTTTCCTATGTCTTTCATATACATTCAGTACACACAGATATAATATACTTTTTTCTCTGTTCACTTACTATATGATTATAATACAATATTCACATAAACATCATGGAAATTGATGGAGGGGAATCAATTTACCCCAGCATTTCTTTGCCATTACAAACTAGCTTCCACAATTCTCTCAACATATAACACTATTTATTGAGACTAAAGTTTCAGTCAATTTAAAAATAGTCCCCAAAGATTCCTTGGAAAATCTGGTTTTATGGCACTATCTCAATCTAATACTTCTGCTCAGGAATTAGAGTAATAATAAATAATACTCTCCCCACCCTCAATCATTTAAAATTCTATATTTAAATGAAAGCATGGGCATTATTACATTCAACCACCGTGCATTTTCAATTAATTTATCACCTAATTAGCCCAATAAATTTGATACTAAGTATTAATTCATATCCAATTATCCTTTTGGCAGATTTCAATATGACTTAGTTTGTCTCTAAATACTTACACCTCATCAATAAAAGATTTATGAATGCAAAAGACTTTTTTTCACACAATTCTTTCTCATTTACACTGAAAACATACTACTCTAATAGAATTGTTATTCTATTCACCTGATCTCCACTATATTATTAATCGATCACTTATTCCGATTACGTTCTCTGATCACCTTGATCTAAGTGTTGAACTAAAAGTAGACCTTATTGAATTATCAGGGCTTCAATAAAACAATACTGTGTGAGTGCCCTTGAAAGACTCCACTCCAGAAGCTATTATAACAGAAACATATATTTTATATATTTTTTAAAAAATATGTGAATATTATCACATTGGTAATAAAGTTGTACACACACAAAAATAAAACTCCTCATGACTAATTAAAGTTCTAGATGTAATACACCTGAAACTAAAAAATACTTTCTGTAATCCATCCTCCATTCCATCAATAATGTTTTAAAGCAGGACTATAAAAAAAGCCAGCAAGCTCTAACAGAATATTTAAAAATTAAAAAATCAAATATTTTCCTACTATATCTTCATAACTGGTACAAGGATTATATCACCTGAGCATTTTTTTATAAAGTTAAAAAAATCATACTATCCTCAATTTTTAAGGATAATCAATTTATAACTAGTAGTAACATGTTAACTCAAATATACTATTGTTTTAAATCCAAGCTACAAACCTCAAAGAATCCAATCCTCTCTCCATTTAATTTTGCTTTATTATGAAGAATATCATAATATTACAAAAGAATATGCACTCAAACTGAGCTCATTTCCAGAAAGCATATACCCAGGATCACATATCATATTTAAATTTATATTAAATCATTTCAGTTATTTCACAATCCCTATTATTCATAATTTATTACATTATCTTTCTATTAAAACCCATAGTATTAGCCAACTTTATTCAGTTTCTATAGTTCTATTCTTCAAAAAGGATAGTATATTTTCTTTTCTTGATTAACTAGTACATCTGTAATCTGGCTAACTAAAAAAAATCTCAAGCCTGAAGAAAACATTTTGACTCTATTTAGCCTGGATTTTAATTCAGTTTATAGTTAGATGTATAGGTACACTTCCATAGTACCACGAGACCTTGTAATATAGACACAATATTATAAATTCAGATTTCTAAAATATGACATCTTCTAAGACTAGCCCTTTCTATAACAATCAATGCACAAAAATAAATCAAAAATATGGTATGAAGAGAGTATTTAATATGATTAAAAGTGAATCATTTAAAATAATGAAAGTTTTGCTAACGTGATACCATGCTTTAGTTTCAATAATTAGTTCTTAACTATTTAATCAAAACTGTGGATTTTAATACAAGAAGCAAAACTAAATCAACAAAACATTTCCATATCAGAATGTATGAATAATTTTAAATAAATGCAATTTTTTTATTTTATTTATTGTACTAATAAACATAGTTTTGATTAATTATTTACAAATTTATTCTTTTGCCTAACCATTTACGAATATTTTTAAATATTTAACAATATTCGTCAGTAACAAATATATTTCTTTTTTTATTAAACATTTGTAAATATTTTCTCATACGTATATATTTAAATAATGCAAATAAATAAGATGTAAATTCTATTTTCATTATCTTTATTTGTTATTAGTTCACATTTGAAAAAAAACATTAGTAATAATAATAATATTAATAATTCCATTTAATTTTTTTTTATTTTGAATGGTTTCATCTAATTAGTTCAAATTTATTAAATAATTTTTCATCAAATATAAAATGGAAAACAAAAGATATAAAAAAAATAATAAAATCTGCTTATTATTACAAGTATAAGTTTTATACTTATTAAGAAAATGTTTTAAAAATTATTATTATTATTTAAAACCAAAACTTTTAAAACATATCAGATATAGGATGTCGATTTAAAAATAATTATTTATCAGTCTAAAAGGAATTGAGAGGGAAAAATTAAACTGTAAATACTTTTGTCATTACATTTTCATTCACTTATCTTAAATAAATTATCTGTAAATATATATAATTTAAACAATTATTTATTCTATAAAAAAAACCAGCCTTGATTTTTATATTGTTTTCAAACATAGAACAAACTATATAACATTATATTTTCATTCACTCATCTTAAATAAATTATCTGTAAATATATATAATTTAAACTACTATTTATTCTATAAAAATTCCAACCTTGATTTTTGTATTGTTGTCTCAAACTATATAACATTACAATAGTATCAAAAAAAATATTTTAAAAATTTGGTATAATTTGAATATGAAAATATATAAAACAATTCTATATGTATATTGGTATCCATAAAAATAAATTTCTATATGTACAAACGTTATGATTTGAATAAAACTACCATACACGAAAAATGATGCAAAGGTTGATCTAAATACAATGAAAAGCCTCTTATAAAAAAGAGTTACTCACAGACTAACTGGTTTTAACATACGATCTTCAAATCACAAAAACTAATTCTAAGTTATTATGTTAATTATAGTTAAATTCAAAACGATTAACTGTTTGTTTACTTTTAATATTTACTTATACCTTTAGAGAGTATAAAATGTAAAATATGAATTTGAAATTTTTAAAAATTAGTAAACAAAAATGCATAGTAATAACAGATGGGAAATGTATGAGTCTGAATATCCTATTTTAACCCTTAATGACTACAACACTGTAAATCTTAGAAGAGGTATTGCATACCACTACTAAAAAAAAAACTTATATTTAGATTAGAAGTGATCTGAGATCACGCTAAATTTCAAAAAAGAGGCATACAACTAATATGTTGCAAAATTCAAACTAATTTGACTTTTGCAAAACACACACACACATATAAATAAAAGAAAGTATTGAGATTAATACCTGTTCAATTAAAAAAAATCCTATAAAATTAAGCATATGAAAATATAAAAATTTATAGTTATATCACATATCAGTTTTACATATTGAAGGTTAACTTAAATATTGAATGATTAAATTTTGAAATGAGATTTTTTTTTTTTTGAACATTTCTGAAAAATACTCAACTCTACATAATTTCACTGATTCCATATTTTTAAGGATACTTATTACTTTATTGAAAATAAAAAATATATTCAATGTCTAATTAAAAAATGATTGAGTAAAAGTCATCTTAACTAATTCTCTATTATTCATTATTAAGATTTTAACTAAATTAGCTATCATTATCATATTCTAATGTTATATATATATATAAAATACATATTTTGCGGGTTCATCCGTGTTAAAAACTTTTAATATCAATATACTGACGTTTCGACTTGGTCACACAAGCCTTCGTTTTAACATATATATATAACTGAACTAAATTGGTATGTGAGACATTTGAGATTTAAACTTCTAATTTAACTCTAAAATAAAAAATCTTGTTAATAAAACCAGAAACTTCAATTATAATCACAGTTTCAGATTAACTATTATGTCTGATTTTTATTAATAAATATTATTTATTGTTTTATTATTTTGTGTGTGTGTGTACAGATAACTATTCAACAAATATCCCTCAAAGGCTAGATAAAAAAATATTTAAAAAGCATTATATTTCTACTCATATATATATATATATATATATATTACTGAACTATTAAATGTAAACAATGAAATAATGTTGTTAGTAATGTCAATATTCCAACTATGTGGCTATGTAAGTATAATAATGTCTGGAATATTGATAACACTGACAGTGTTTGGAAAAATATTCCAATATTCATATTTCTGAACTTCAGAAACATTCCAATAAATTTAAATTAGAACTTGCAAACCATTTTAAAAGTATACCAGATTTTGCAAACGGTTCAAATTTGAGTGAAATCAATAGAAAAATAAATGACATACTATTAAGAATTACAGCACAGATGCCTGTTACAAAAAAGCTTCAATTTATCAGTAAATTTTCTACTGAGAAAAAACAATGCATAAAAAAAAGAAGGAATAAAAAAGATTTTAAAATGTTTTATTAAGAAAAACTGAAGAACTAAATATTTTGTAAAATAGTATCAAAAACAGTTAATAGCAATATAAGAAAATACTAATATGAATTAAAGAAAAAATATCAAAATTGTAAAACTATATACTGATAATAATAGGAAACATTTCTGCAATAAAAAAAGATGAAGCTATTGATAAAAACAGAGCTGAAATCATGAAATAAATAGAGAAATTTTGTAAAGAATTATATAGTAATAAAAAACAACAACAAAAAAATATTCTCTATAATTATTATATTTTAATTGCACAGAATTTTAAATAAAGAAGTGAAACATGCAATTAAACCTATGAAGAATGAAAAAACTCCTAGGAAATGGTGGAATTATAATTGATATTTTAAAATAAGCAGCAAAGATATAGAAAAATAGTTGGTAAAGTTAAATTTCAAATGTCTATATGATAAAGGTATACCAGATGATTCGAATAATGCAGTATTAATCCTTATATATAAGAAAGATCATAAGGAGGATCTTTTGTCAGTTCTATACAAAATATTTACTAAGATAATTACAATTCCTCTATAGAAAATGTAACTAAAGAAAGAACAAAATGGATTTAAAAGTAGTTTTAACACAGTGCATCACATCCAAGAATTGGGAAACATTATAGAAAGAACCAATGAGTATGAGTGATTATTGTGCTTTTGATGTGCAGATTATGAAAAATGATTCTATAAGCATTTTTTTAATGATTAAAACATTGGATTAACAAAATCTAGACTTAAAATAATACTGTATTCAAAAGAATATTTATCAAAATTCAACAATAATGATTAGTTTATATAATAATAGTAAAAATATTAGCATTGAAAAGGTGTACATCTGGGTGATTCCATATCTCCAAATTTTTTCAGCAGTTTTAGAAGAAATATTTTATAGATTTAAATGGGAAGCTAGATTTTGCAAATGAGATGGTTGTTTTTTCAGATAATGTTTCAGAATTTCAAGAAGTGTTGTAAGAAATATCAGATGAATGCAAAAAAATAGGATAAATATAAATGCTAAAAAGACTAAAATAATGTTGAAATGGATCTTCTCAAATAAATAAAGATTGGCCAAAAATTATAGAAGTTAACAACTGCAAATACAGATAAAAACATAATGGATGAAATTAATCATTGAAATAAACTTGGATGAAATACTTGTGATTGAAAAAATATCACACAGAATTATATTCTAATGTTTGAAAAGGATGGATTTTAATAAATATTTTTATTAGTAACAAATAATATTGACATCATTGAAACAAAAAACTGAAATGAAGCTGGGCTGGACATAATGTTAGAAGAGAGAACAATAAATGGGCAATTGAAGTCATTCCTGAAGATTATAAAAGATCTAGAAAGAAACTGCATGCTGGATGGATGGATGAAATAATGAAGTTTGCTGTTATGATATAGAAAAGAGAGGCTAGAAATCAGAAAAACTAGATTAAACTTTAAGAGATCTTCATTCTACAGAAAGTCGGTAATGAACTGAAAATTATATATATATAAAATCAAATATGCTAATAATAAGCTTGCAGATATATAAAGAAATTACTCATCGATCAAAGTTTAAATTATCCAATCAATAAATTTAGATTTATCTTAAGTAAGTCACCATTTAACTATCTGGAAATGTAATTCCAGATACAAAATTGATTAGAAAGCCTAAGGATGTCATATAACATACTCATTATCAGTTCTGTAAGATGATGCATTCCTGAGTTGAAAGCTTATCTACAATCAGAAGATTGAAAGAAAGGCCAAAATTTGGATAAACTATTAACAAAAAATGTTCAATGAGGAAACCCAACCCTTGTAAAAAGAATAACTCTAAATTTGAAAGATTTCTCCCTATAAAAGAGAAGTTGTTTTACGCACTGACAAAATATTTTTCCAAAATCATTGACACATGGTGAAAATAAATAATATTTAAGATAATAAAAAAGATGCTACTGAACAGTAAACTACTGATAAGATCTCAATTTAAATTTTTCTTATTGAAATCTACAACTTATATACTTAATTAAAATATTTTCAATATGTGAACATTAACTTTAGTAATAGAAAAGTAATTTGTAAAATCTTTATTGGTGGGTTTTTTTACTATCTTTTTTTAATAATAATTAGCATTAAGCTAATGCACATGCACTTTGTGGATCTTAACAATAAATGAATATTCTCATTTTTCAAATCCAAGATAAAGTCTTTGTGAAAGAATAGAATGAATCCACCTATTCTTTCAACCCAAATGCTTAAGTATGGGCAAATCTTAAGTATCTAAAAATGAGAGCATGAAGATATTAAACAATCACTTTAAATTACTTTTACTATGTCTGAATGAATGATGCCTGCAAAATTTACTAGAATTTATGATATGTCATTCTTAAATGAAATTAAACTTATGTAAATAATATATTTATTTTATATTAGCTTAATGCTAATTATTATTATAATTTGAAACATCATGCTATATAAAATAAATATATTATTTACATATGGTTAATTTCATTTAAGAATGATGTATCGTAAATTCTAGTAAATTTCACAGGCGTCATTCATTCAGACATAGTAAAAGTAATTTAAAGTGATTGTTTAATATCTTCACGCTCTCATTTTCAGATACTTAAGATTTGCCCATACTTAAGCATTTGGGTTGAAAGAATAGGTGGATTCATTCTATTCTTTCACAAAGATACTTTATCTTGGATTTGAAAAATGAGAGTATTCATTTATTGTTAAGATCCACAAAGCGCATGCGCATTAGTTTAATGCTAATTATTATTACAATTTAAAATATTGCACTATATAAAATAAATATATTATCCTTTTTTAATCATTTTATATTCTCTTTATTTTTTGTTCTTTATATATATTGAATATGAATGCAAATCAATGTAAATTAACACATTAAGAATACATTACATTAATTTATAAATTTATATATAATTAACAAATAATTTAAGAGAATTTATGTTGTATTTTTAAGTGGTTATTCTTTTAGTTTGTTTTCTTTTATATAGGTTTAAAGATAATCATTTGCAAACATGTATGCTATGTGATTTAAGTAATTGTATATACATGCAACGTAATGTTTATATTATAAATTTGTCAATTTTCTAATTTGTTATTATTAAAATATTATTTTAAAATTTAATAGTAATAATTATATCCATCTTTTTTCCCATTCTCAACATAACTGCGTAGCATACATGATACTTATATATAAACAAATCAGTCTTTCTATGAAGACAGCATCAAAGAGATAAAAAAACATTCAAGTCCTCAAAACAAATAAAGCTAATTTATATTAGCTAATGTTTTTTTAATGGTCAACAGAAAAAAATAAATAAAAATAATTATTAGTAAAGAAATATAAAAATTTTGTAATATTGCTTTACTAAGATCATACTAGGAGTTATCACACTATATAAATTGATGAGGAATAATGAATCAACCAACAATACATATACTACTCAATGTTATGATAGACGAATAACTAAGGCAAAAGATTATCAGAATGGCATTACCATTTACATTTGATGCACTTGTACATGATGTTTTCATAGACTATTTAAAAAGAAATCAAATTATATATAGCAACTGTGTTTCAATAACATAAAGTACAACTGTACATAAGCAATAAATGTTAATTTTTATTTTAATATGTTTTAAGAAACATTCTTAGACAAATTATCCTTTATTTTTTGTTTATTAGTGTTGTATAGTACAGTATTACCATTTATGCTGCTATTGTTCATTTATACCTGTTGTGTTTGGCTTGATTTACAGGTTCGGTTCCAAACCAACAAAAAAAGTAATGACAAACTACTCAACAATTAATATGTTAATTTATTAGTTACAAAAATACACACATGTTAGTTAATCAATAATATAAATATAGTTTATACAATTAATGATGAGATAGTTATACCAAACGACCGAACACACTTCCAGCTATATGATTAGCCTGCCTTGCAAGTTCAAGACTCTTCCGGCTGTTCTGGACAGCTTGCACTGAGTCGGCTCTAGTTTGGACTCTTCCAGCTGCATTCTGACAGTTTGCCTAGAGTTGACTGCAGTGATGGCAGTTTCCAGTCCTAGGTGGCTTTGCCTCACTATATAGATGTATCGATAATAACTAGTGAAGACACCTTTGGTGGAGGCAGAGATTTCACTGGAAAGTAAGTTCAGTCATTCAGGTTGATAGAAGTTAATGCTCTCTGCCTTGCCTCCAAAAAGGCTGAATATTTCAGATCACCTACCTTACTGAAAACACTTAGATTCAGAGCATGAACCCCAATAAAGGATTTATCCTCATTGGATAGCAACCAGGTGCTAGCCAATCAGGCAAGAAATCTGGTATAGTTTACTTCTGAAGGCAAGATCAGATGTTACAATACCTTTAATTATACAGTGGTTACTTTAAATCCAAAAACGTCATTAATGCATAATATTCAGGAAATGAAAAATGCCAGATTAATTATGTGAATTTATAATTATTCATGGAATTAAAAGTCTATACATAAATATAATATTCATTCTCTACAGTAAGTTAAGATCTCAAAAATTTAAATTATTTTCATTTAATAATTTTTTAATACATGAGGACAAGTATTTACCATACTTAAGTATATATTTTTAGTAATTATTAATATAAAATTTTATTCAGTGTCATTCCAAAAATCCCCCCCTCTCCATTTAATATAGAACGTTAATCAAAAGATAATAAATTTATAGTGTATATAGTTTTGAAATATATTAAAACAAATACTAATAATAAAATGATATTTTGATTAGAATGGTCTTTAAATTAAAAAGACAAAGCAAAAGGAATAACCAATCAAACAAAATGTTACTTACAGCCATATGGGTTAGTACTCTTAAATGTTACATCAAGCGGAAAATTCCATACAAAAAGTTGTCTTTCATCCTGACTTTTTTTGGTAATTTGAGTAATTCCTTCTTGAAGACCCTATAATAAAATTTAAAAATTTTAAAAGTTACAAAATATTTTATAAAATAGTATCATTATCATTTATTTATTTCAGTAATCTTGATAAGTAATTAAATGCAATAATAGTGTCAAAAATGTATTTAAAACTATAAAATTACTCCACTCACTATGACATCTAATTTTCTGAAAAATTACTGAATTTATAATCAAATTTTTCTTACATCTTATAAATAAGCACACATAATCTTTTATTATTATATTTTTTAAATAAACCATATAATCGCTTGAGGAAAAAATACAGTCACAAAAATGTAGATTTTTTAAGTTTTACATCATATATATATATTGTGACCTTCTGGTTTGGCACTAGAAATAGTCATTGTAGTAGTGTAGTAGTATATCAGATATTATCTGATATAGTCCTCTTTAAAAAAAATGAAATAACGTGAAATTTTTTAAAAAAATTTATTTTGACTTAAAACTGTAATCAAAAGTAAGTGTAGGTATAATTAAAAGATTTCTCAAATGTTTAGTATCTTGTTTTGGGGTATAATCAGTAATAGAATAGGGGGTGGCTTGTTATATGTAGAGTCAGTACAGTTTAGGTTGTTGCTTACTTGTTTTATTTGCTCATAAAGCAGTACTCAGTTTTTTTAGAATGATTTTCTAGTCCATTTGTTTTGTAAATTTTAAATCATAGAATAAACAGTAAAATATGTTTCACTCATCGTCATTCACATTGTCATTTCAGTCAGTATAGTGTAATACCTATAGTATATTACTACTGAATATTCATGCATTATCCAACTTCATTTTTCATTCACATGTTTCATTAAACCATTAAATATCCCACATTACATTCAAATATTTAATTATATCAATAACAGTATTAAAAATCTAACTTAATTACATTTTAAATAAATCAATCAATTATGGACAAATGAATTATATAATGACAAATACTGTAAAATATTTTATTTATTAAAACAATTGTCATCAATTTTATTCTACTGCTTTAAAACACATTTAATTATTAGTTCAATAATTTTTTTTTCATTTATTTAAAAGACGAAATAATTTTTTTTTTCATCTCTATTTTTTTTTTTTTTTTACTGTCTAAAGTTTTTGCATAATTAAGTAAGTTTGCCAGTGGGAGGAGCGATTGGCAATTTTTTTTTCTGGTGATGTAATGTGACATTATTGTAAACAATTGGAAGAGAACAATATGATGTAATGATTATTAAAAAGTTTATAAAAGGAATACTTATTACTTTTAAAAAGGGCAGTCTACTATTACTTTTGAAGAGGTCAGTCAATTATTACTTCAGTCAGTCAGAGTCAATTATTAGAACTTTTACGAGGGCAGTTATAGCTAACCAAAGACAGCTATAACTAAGTTATTTAGCAAAGTTTAATAGTGAAATTATTTTTCCTCTTCCAGAGTTCAAGTTAAAAATTTAATTATATTATTTTGTTTGTGAAATGTGTACTTAAAAACCACTGAAAGATACGTCAGTTTTGCTCTGGCTGATTATTCAAATTGTCCCAACGTTATGCTAGAGTACATGTAAGTGTCATATTCTATTATTCAAGATAAATTATTATTTAAGAAATGGGAATGCTTAATAGGACTGTAAAATTGTTTTATTTAAATTTAAAATTAACAGGGAAGGATAAAAGAATATTTATTTATTTTATAACAATTAAGTTTTTAAGCTTTAATCATAATAAAAAGGGAACAACTGTAACGTGCTTTATTTATGTGGAGGAAATATGTGAACTGTTATTGAACGTTCTCAGAACTTTAATGTACAAATTTCATGTTAAATATAAAAGAAAACTCAAAATTTAAAATATACACAAGGAATATGTAATTTTATTGTCATATGTCTTAGAATAGCAGCGTAATTATTTATATTTTTACCTTTGGAAAAGAAAAATATAAGATTAAATATGTCATTAAATGTACTTTAATAATTATTTGTTCTTCTAGACTAGTAGGAGGAATGAAATTATAAATGGATAAAGTTATGTGACATTGCTGTATTAACATTACCAATGAGTTTATATCAATAAATATTATTAATTGAATAACTACGTATATTTCTGAATGGCTTTATGATTGTGAAATTAAATGTTAAATATATCCTAGGAATAAAGTACAAACTTCTATTTTATTTGCGTTATGAAATATATTGTTTAATTAAGGAAATTCATTATTTACAACGTCAATAGCAATTCATTAGTTGATAACTAAAAACATTGAATATGCTCATATGGATTCAACAAAAATAATATTGTTTTGTTTTCTCCTGCAGGAATTGTTCCGTTCTGTGTTAATATTTGTCTTGTGCAGTATAATTATTTTCCTTATCTATTTGAAAACATGACAAGGAAAGTCATGTAAAAACTTTTATAAACTTTCGTTTCATTTCATTTGGAAAGAAAAAAGAAGAGAACTTTATTTTATGTAATGGTATTTTAGATAGCTTTAGTATTAGTTAAGGAATGTTTTATTATTTTAAATATGTTTATTATATGTATTATTATTATTATTATATTTTTCTCCAAGAACGTCTCAAACAGCATAATAGAAAAATACATTATGCTGGTAATTTTATTTTTATTATTGTTATTATTTTAATAAGATAAGTTTGGTCATGCGTGTGTTAATAATCCACGCACATAATAAACGAACGGAAGAGTCCATTCAAAGGGGTGAATAATTATTTTAAAAAAATAATTATTATATTAAATCTTACCGAATATATTTCTTTTATAAATTAGAAAACTATGATTTTCAAGAATTATTTCAGCTATAACATACAATTTTATTATTTATTTAGGTTCAATTTAACTACAGATTCTTGCCAATATTAATGTATTATATTATAAAAAAATTATTCGTCTTGCTTTGTCCATAGTAATTAGTATTTTATTCTCTAATTGTTCTTTGAAGATTACCAGGTCCTAAATATTGTCAGATATGAGATATTTTATTCTTTATTAATTCTAGCAGTAATAATTAATATTTTAACAGTAATCCTTTGCTTACTGTGATTTTAAATGGTCTGTATATCACATGCTTATACATGTGTGTGTCTATTATTAAGCTTATTTATAATTATATGTAATTGCCAATGAAAATGATTTTAAATCAATCGGATTTGGAAGGAAAAGAGGATCAGTCATTTGAAGAATTAGAAAGTTGTTTAAGAGAGAATTATTATTTCTTTGTTATGACTGAATGAAAAGTATTTTGTGGCTATATGCTATAAAGTTTACAATGTTTATAATATTTTATGGGATTGAGTTAGTATGTTTGTTAGTTGAATATTTAATATGGGTAGTTGCCCAGTGTATTGTAGTGTATAGGATTGAGTAATCCTTTATTTTCCATATATTGGAGTATTTTTAATAGGAGTGGATTGAGTCCTCCTTTTATATTTGATATATTGAATTAAATGTGTATGGAGCTAGAAATGTTTTCTCCCTGATTTTCATTTGGTGATTAGTTATTCCACCAATTATTCAATCTTAAAGATAGACTTGGAAGTTATTGTTATATTACCTGTTTTGAATTATATAAATCTGTTATCCCATGTGTGTATTGGATGTTTTCCAGCTTATGCTATAGCCTAGTGTTTGGTGGTTTATGATAAAAATAAGAATAAAAGGAAAGTATAGTGTCTTATAAAACAGCTGTATTATAGTTGATGAATAAAGATTGATTGATCTTCACTTCCAACCGTATTATGATTATATTGAAATATCATAAGCAAACCGATTAGATTGATTAACATTATTTATTTATTTTCTTTGACACACAGCATAATACAGATTCATGCACAGATTGTTCATTTTGATATAAAAAAATTCATTATTAATGTATAACTTTACTTATCATATTTAAAAACATTTGTAGTAATCATTTAAGCTTCATCTAGTTGATTTTTATCATTTAATCATAATTTGCATAAATAATTAAGCAAAGATAGGAGATTAGTTAATGAATACAAAGATTTACTTTATTTTGGCAAAGCAGAACTTAGTTATTTAATAGAATACTTTACTTCAAAACTACAAAGGAAAATACATTTAATTAATAGAAGTATTTATTTTCTTTGGTAAGATGGTCTAATATTATTCTTAGTTTAAATCCCCTTATTTTAATTTTATTTAAGATATTTTAAAGTAACAATGCAAAATCCTAATTTGTTCAGTAATTAGAATATTAATCTATATTGTTGTTATAAAAATTTTAGTAATAAATGAGTGATATTCAGCAAAAGGCTGAATAAAAGATACTTTAGTAATCATTTACTAAAAGTGTAAGGTCATATTTATTTTGTTTTATTTTTGTAGAAGCCTATTAGAAATCAGTGATAGCTAAAGAGACATTTCTCTATAGTAAATAATAGGGACTTATTTAGTTCATTTAATGTTTCAAATAAAATGTTTACCAATCTATCAAAATGCTCTGATGAAAATATATAGTAGATGTAAAAGTTAATGAATCATGTTGTATTATATCTTCTTGTATAACCTGTACTCAATAATATTAAATCCCTTTGGAATTTTTGTTCATAACAATAAAAGAAAAGTAGATGTTGATTTAACTATTTTCTATTTGAATAATAAATATTTTGTTATCTAAATTTGTATTTGGAGTTTCTTCTATAACATTCATTCATGTTTCACACTTCCACACATGCTTATACATTTATTTTATTTAATGTAACATAATTGTATTTTATTTAATTATAATAAATCTCTAGATATGATGATGTTGATTTCCTTGATTCAAACACTATATGAGATGCCAATTACCTACTGATCATTTTTAAAAGGGTTTTGTTATTTAATTTTTGTTTAGATGATGAATTGAAATCAAAATGTGCCCGATTTCTTTCATTATCTAACTGCAAGTATCTAATTAGGGTAACGTTTGGTTTATAATATTATTTTTTAAACAATTCAAAACAAAACAACACTCTCCATATAGTAGTGCCATCTTGTGCTAACAAGAGCAATCAATGGATGCCAGAAGGCTTGTGCATAAAATCCCTATCTAATGCCTACTCATCCAATATCCCCAGACTAGTTTCTGGCTTGTGGCCTTCATCAGTGAGGAGCCTTGGATCTGAGAGCACTGCACCTAGATCTTAGGATCTAGGTGCAGTATATATATATTGTAAGGATATTTCTACAATCTAACCTTATCACTCACTATCAAATCCAGCTTATTTTTTTTAGCTATAACCAACTAAACATATATATTCAATTATAAAATAAATAAACCTACACTTTTATATATACATAGACCCAACATATATATATATATATATACTCTATTAAGAAAGGATAAAAAAAAAACGATTTTGCTTATCTTTAGAAAGATGAAAACACCAATCAAAATAAATTATTAGTTAACCATCGCACTAATATGTGTGTGTATGTACTACAATAAATGTAATATCTGTATATTTGACTTCATTTTAAAAGACTATGACTAAGTGCATAGAGTGAAGATCGCTATCACATCGTGTAGGAAAACTATTATTAGAGAATCAAATGATCAAGTAACGATTAAAAAATTCCTTGGCATTGGGAAATCTAATGCTAATGCTAACTTAAAAACTCAAACTACATCTAGAAATAATAAATCAAATATGAAAAAGGAGGAATGGTCATAATGTTGTGAAAATTAAAAGTAATAAAAGTTCTAATGTAAAATCTCAAGTTTCAGTGAGTAAAAAAATTATCGTTGTCTTGCATTGGTGGTCGAGAGGTCAGCGTGACTGACTTGTAAAGAGGCAGTTACCCGGGTTGCAGGTTCGTGTCCCAGCTGATGCTATGACACTTTTTAAAAAAAATTATCGTTAATAAAAATATTTCAGATAATCATCCAAATTTCAATGAAAATTCTAATGAATGTCAATTGTACATAACCCAAAAAAAAACATTATAGCCAAAAATTATGAAATGTCATCAAAAAATAAAGATACCATAAGGATCATTACAAATTCTTCAAAACCCAGTCAAAGTAATAAAAATTGTGCATTTTCCAACAAAAAATAGGGTACTTCAGAGAGAGTCACCGAATTCATTGTCAATAAAGAAAATGTTGGGTTGAATAATGATGAGAATGAAGAACTAATGTGTCAAGCAATCAATGTAAGCAAGAACTATGATGATCAAGAAGCCAATAAGTGTAATAATAAAAAGGAATTACTTATAAGCATTTTTCTGGAGGAAATAACCAATGTGATTCTGTTAAAAAGATAGTAATCAATGATAGAATGCAACCAAAGATTAATAATGCTTCAGGCAAAAAATATGTCATAGATCTGCATTTCCCTTCATTGGGGAAAAAAGCCACACATGATAATGATTTATCAAGCACTGAATCACAACATATTAAGGAAATTAAGCAATATAAACAGAAATCAACTGAGTCACATTTTCCTTCATTGAAATTATGAGATCCACTAAAAAAACACCAAGTGCTACTGTTGTAGGAAAATATCCTACATATGCAGAGAAATTAAAATTTGAAATTAAGACTCAGCAACATCAAAACATCAGCTCTCATGCAATAATGGTAACCAAAAAGAGTAATATTGATGTAAAGCAAACAATAATGAACTACTTCTCAGGACTAGCTCTGTTAGATAAAGATAAAAACATCTTTATTGATAGAGATGAACCAACTAACACTCCTTGGATATAGGATAATAACCAATTAGACTTGCATGATTATGAATCTATTAGTAATGCATTTAATGAAAGATTTTCAGTAATGTTATACAATTCCTTTTTAAATTACAATAATAATCATACATATCCATGAATTGGAAATGCAATCTTTTCCAATTTCCAAATGAAGAGATTTTTTATAATGATCAAAGAGCAAAACTTAGGAGACTCAGTAAAAAAGATGTACCACCACCCAAATGGTCATTATTTTATAGTGGAATTTTATAACGTCATGAAAAAAGAGAGATTTTTAAGTGTAAGCAACTTCTTCTGAGTAACAATTTCCTCATTAAGATCGACATGTCTAGGCCAAAGGTTGTTCATGGATTAATTAGAAATTATTATCTGAATTTTGATAGTGCTGACATGCAAAGGGTTCTTGTGAAATTTGGGACTATTACATCCTTCAAATATTTAGCAGAAAAAGAGAATGGGCCTGGAACTTCCCTCAAACTTGGCAGCATTCACACTAAAACTGGCCACCAGAGTACTTCCTACAGACTTGCCTCCAGTCTTGGAAGAGGGCAGATGTTCTCTTTTTTTAACTATTCACAGAGTAAGACCTCAATGTTTCATTTGTGGAAAAAGCTCCCATTTAGCTAGAGCATGCCCTAGAAAGCTATGTTTAAAGTGCAAAGGCAGAATTTACAGGTTGCACAAATGTGCAATGGAGACTAAAGAGTTGAGTCCTACACATGCTGTCTCTGAACATCAAATGATGCATCAAACTATGGGAGAAAATGTGACATTATCAGAACTGATTCAATGTACAAGTGACCGGAATGAGACAGAGGGAAATTTGGTACAAATGCAGCAAAATGGAGAGAAACCAATGATAACAAATACATGCTCAGGCATACTGCCAAAACTCCTAGAGACAATAAAAGCAAAAGACAGAGATAACCACAAAAATATGGATCAAAGAGTTAAACAAGCTCCAGGTTATCTCCAAATGAGACCGACAACTGCTGAAAATAAATCTGGTGCGAATGCAATCAAAAAAAAGTCTAATGACTCATCTGGCTCCCAGAAAGAGGACACTTCAATTTCATTATTGGAGGATGAGTCAATAGACAAGAAACATCAACTGAAGACATCCAAACATAAACTGCAAAAAATGAAAATGGAGAAAAAGAAATCAAAAAAAATTAATATAAACAAAACAAAAGGATATCATTTTTCAAGTTGACATTACCAACAATACAATAGACAATTTTGACTGTGAGCCAAGATTATTCACATATCTCTTGATGGCTCACTGGCCCCAGACTTTAAACTATACATTTCAATTCCCAGGGGTCCCCACTTAGCCTTTGCTTCATTACATACATAGATCCCTTTTTGTAAAGATGGTTGAGGAGGAACTACTGGGAATATATGTACTGGCTCTCAGGTGAATCTATCATATATAATACATGAATGATATTACTATTTTGCTCCCTTCTCCCCAACACCTTCCTAAATTATATCAAGCACTGGATAAGTATACAGACAGATTTAACTTGAAAATCAACATGATGAAGTCGACAGTGTAGTGAGTTAATGATGAAAAGATAGAAACATCCAGATTCTCTGGTAAACCACAAAACTTCTTAGGGTTTCTGGTTGCACTGTTGAGAGCAGAAATGAGACAAGAAATCTAGAAAAAATTCATTGAAAAAACAAAGTAACTGATAAGTTATCCAGAATTCCCCTCACTCCATGGAAAGGTAACACCGTTGAGTATCACTGAGCCTTTGCTTCATTACATACGTAGATCCCTTTCTAAAGATGGTTGAGGAGGAACTACCGGGAATATATGTACTGGCTCTCAGGTGAATCTACCATATATAATACGTGAATGATATTACTATTTTGCTCCCTTCTCCCCAACACTTTCCTAAATTATATCAAGCACTGGATAAGTATACAGATAGATTTAACCTGAAAATCAACATGATGAAGTCGACAGTGTAGTGAGTTAATGATGAAAAGATAGAAACATCCAGATTCTCTGGAAAACTACAAAACTTCTTAGGGTTTCTGGATGCACTGTCGAGAGCAGAAATGAGACAAGAAATCTAGAAGAAATTCATTGAAAAAACAAAGTAATTGATAAGGTATCCAGAATCTCCCCTCACTCCATGGAAAGGTAACACTGTTGAACATGCTCATTTTTCCACATATAAATTGTTACTTTCTGCTTGTCATGACAAACAAGGCATTACAGAAATACCATCAACTCTGCACCAAATTTCTATGGAAAAAAGATGCAAAAAACAGTGTGTATCAGTCTTGCTAAGGTGAAGAAGCCAAAACATCTGAATGATCTTGGTCTGCACACAATCAAGGTCTTCTATGTGCAAAAAAGTCTACATTGCAAAAAACGATGTTAGTCAGGCAAAGTGAAGAGTTAGTATCTGATACTGTGGATGGGATCATGCAAAATAAAAGAACATTTAAATGGTTTATTTATAGTCATTTGTCAAATAGTCAATGAAAAGCATAGTTACTGGAACATCTACTACCTCATTCACCCTAGACAAAACAAAACCTTTTCATTAGTGTATATATCCATAAAAGGACTAATTAAGAAGTCAAGATTTTAGGCCTTTGAGCCAAAATGGTAGATTTCATAATAGAGTACTGTTTGTGTTCACTGCCAACAAGCCATTTCCTGGTGACTTGTAGAAGAAATATGAAGATAACTGTGACATGTAGCCTGTATAATGATTATGAAGAAACCCAGGATCATATTTTTTAATGTCATTATTTAACCGATTTAAGAATTAAGATAGTTGGGAGTGTCAAACGTAGTTGTAAAGAGAGTCTGAACTTTGTAAAGGCACTAGAAAATGGTAAAATTGCTGCTATAAGAATGTCAGATTTTATTTTCTTTGAACTGTGGATCAGTAAATGTGATTTTATTTTCAGGAAAAGTTTTATTTTCTTTGAGCTGTGGATCACTAAATGTGATTTGATTTTCAGGAAAAGTACACTGGATTTATGGACAATTTTTAAGGAAAATTTATGTGGCCTCAAAACCAGGGAACATTTGTTGGCACCTACACTTGGACATGTGGAGTCAAATTACCACTGATGATAATGAAATGTGCATGCAAATGACAACAAACAATTTAGGAATAATAGACCAAATACTGGTGCATGATGATTAAAAGAGAGAGAATAGAAACTAAAGATGATGGCATACTCAAACTACATAAAATGTAAGAAGAAATATTTCCTTACTTCACCTGAATAGACATAAGATTGCATGAAAGATGGAGAAGAGTTTACTACCCGCAAGCTAAAAACATTAACCTGTAAGAAATTCAAGTTACTATGCAATATTGCCTCAAGCAAAGAGATTGCCAGGCAGTTAAAGCTAGTGGAATTTAAAAAAATTCTAAATTAATTAACGATGAGGCCTGGCCTCTAAAGCTGTCTTTGTATATTAACAATATAGACCTTTTGACCAGCATCGACTACAATTGTACTGAATATACCTGGCATGAAGAATGCCAGGACTTGGCCTTAAAAACTCTCTAGTATTAGTATTTCATGTATATGTTTTTTTGTTCTTGAATAAATATATTTTTTCCTAAAAATAAATAAATATGTAACAACCCAATGTCAAGCCAGTCACTAGGTCTTTTTTCCAAATACGAATGTGAAAAGAGAACAATTTTATTACATAATTTTTATTTGCTTATAAACAAGATAATATGCATAATAATAGGTATATATATATAAAGATGAAAAAAGAAATAAAATGCAAGCACATTAAACAATGAAAGCCAATAACAATAATAAAAAAAACCATCTTAATTCTTTTCAGACATCTTTTTGCTTTTTTCCAAATAAGACCTAATCCATAAAATATAATATCAAAAGAATCGAATGTTTCAATATTAAAAAAATGGATAGTTTATTCCAACATTTCCAATATATTTTCTGAATTGTGATATAGCTAATTAGCGTAATTCTTAATTGAATAAAAACATTCTTAACAAGTTCAAGCAATTAAGTAAACAAAAAGAGCAAATTTAGATAAACATTTGATATTAAAAAAATACCACGCTGTTCTTCAAATTCAAATAAAAGAACAGATTATAACATTAATATATTATTTATGTATATATTGTCAATGGAATAATTTCATTCATATAAAAATCATACAATAACAAACTTCGAATTAAGAAACTTGAAATTATTATTTTCTTGAAAAACTCTGTTTTACCTGATAACTTAATAGTGTTGTATGGCTTAAGTGTTCATCAGCCTTACCAGAATAAGTGCAATAAATTAATGTTTAAGTGTGTAATGCCTACCAAAAATCTCAAATCCCACATCTAAAACTTAGAGATGGATATAAAAGGAATAACAACAATAATATATATGTCACTCAAGAATCTTCATGAGGAATGCATGATCTATCATAGGAAATTGACTGAAATAATTATGGATTATTCATCAGAGACATCAATTGCCTAACTCATAAATCTCACATCAGTCATCATGAAGAAATATTAATTTGTTAGGTGATATTTGTTGTTGATAGAATTATATAGTATTGTATATATATATATTTTACTTCCGTATTTAGAAACCAAAATCTATATAGCTTGGGCGATTTCTTTATAGCTAAATTTGAGAAGATATGAGAAGAAAGTCATTAGTTTAATTTTATTTTTTTTTGTTTAATAAAATTTAAGTAATCTTCATTCACAATGACATGACATGACATTAGTTTTGATTACCATTAGAACCCTTATCAAAATGTGGGATAGAGGTAAGAGTTTTATTTATTACTATTTCATATAAAAATGAAATATACAATTTTGACAATTCAGAATTTATGTTTATTTTTCTTTTGTTAATTAACAGTGTTCATTCATGTTTATTCTGTATAAATGATTAACAATGTCTGCATGAATTGTCTTTTTTAGTTAATTTCTACATGTTAAAAAGAGGTTATAGAAATCAAACTCAGTAATTATTTAAAATATTTTAGTTTATTTGATTAATTAGCTAGTTAGTTTCATCATTAATGTAATGTTGAATTAACGATTTTATTTTTTGTAATATTTATTTATTTTATATATAACAAGTGTTTATTCATATATATTTATTGGTGAAAGGGTTAATTTAATTAATATCTTTAATTATTAATATGATAAGCATACATACTTAACATGTATATATGTATATAATCTTTTTTTTATTATTCTGTTAAAGAAGTTTATTAATTTTATATCACTATGTATAAATAAACATTACTAGTTTGCTCATCATTAAATGGTCTCTAATTTATCAAAATCATTTCTTTCACATTCATCAATCAATCATCACAAATATACATACAGAGATTTTTTTGTTGTACATTATAACATTGTAATAGGATTAAATGAATATTATAGTTGATTTATGATATATATATATATATATATATATATATATATATATATATATATATATATATATATAAGCACACTATAATTCATATTTAAGTTAAATTCGTAAGCTGAAGAGAGTTAATTGCAATATTCTCCTTGGGTTCAGAATTCTGAGACATATGTGAAATCTGAAAGAGGGTGAGATATAGATAAATTAATCTAAATTATGTCTAAATTTAATGTGTGTAGTAAAACCTAGCCTACTAGAAATAGTCATGATCATTGTTAAGTTGCTTCATCGCATCATTATTATCATCCTATCTGAAGATTCTAAGTCTGATAATCATTGAATCCATTCCCCTCTTTTAATAGAATAAACTGAATTTTCACATATTCTGATGCAATTAATCACATAGTTGTTGCCACCAGGTTCCATTACAATATATACAATTGCAAGAATTTTCTTAGCATCTTCCAAAGAAAAATAGTAAAGAGATGGTATTTCTCACACAGCATACCAACTAAATTTTTCACTATTATTTTTTCTATTAATAATAAAATAGCTAAATATCCATTTATTAATAAGTGGATTAGAAACTATGACAGATATGAACCAACTATCTATCTGGAACCTTAAAAAAAATTAAGTTCCAACAGCAAATCCTGTTAATGATAGAACGATATATAACTATTACATGAGAGCACATTATATGTAAACTGATAATGTCATTTATATTATTTACTTAATATATTAATAGTAAGATCACAATTCAGAACAATTAATAACAATTACAATTTAACTAATATATTTAATTATGAACATAATAACTTCTATTGCATTTAATTTTTAAAGGTCCACTGAAATTTCACAATTTATATTGACACAAATCAAATCTTTTCCAGAAAAATTATTGATATTTAACAATTTATTAATATTATTCACATAAAGAATATATTAGATTGAATAACCATTATATAAAAATGCTAAATAAGGGATACAATTCATGTGAAAATATTTTACACTGCAGTCTTCTTACTTAAATCAAATTTTTATGTAAATTATACTTTCTTTCATATGAAATGCTACCCTTTGGGTATGGTATACAATATAAAATTATTCATTTAACACAGAAAATTAAATGTTATTATGTATTACAAAAGATGTTCACAAAGCATGAGATAAATAAAATTGAAAAGTATTTTTATTACATACTTTTTTTTTTTAATTTTCTGTATTTTGTATAGACCAGGATTTAAGTACATAACACTTGCCTAAATTTGATGAATATATATATATATATATATATATATATATATATATATATATATATATATTGTGCCAATTTGGCCTTGTGCAAAGTCAGCAAGACCTCAAAGAAGAATTGTGTCAGAAATTTGAACAAAGTCAACAAGACCTCAAAGAAGAATTGTGTCAGAAATTTGAAAAAAGTCAGCAAGACCTCAAACAAGAAATTAATGAACTTAGAACGGAAATTAGAGAAATAAGAGAAATGAGATGTGAAATTACAGGAAAGGTAGAGAAAAATCAAGAGATTGTAGAAGTAGATTTTGTTAAAGAAAGTAAGGAAGTTGAGTCACAAAAGGTAGAAATTGAATTAGAATCAGATAGTGTTGCGACCAATAAAGTAGAAACAAATGTAGACCAAGAAATAGAAGAGAGATGTAAGTTCAAGATAGAAAATAGTGTAAAAAAGTTTTTACAAAGAATTAAAAATAAAACGTTTAAAGTAAATGTTCACATTCACTGTAGATGTAGATTTAAAACAAAGAGAAAGCATAAGAAAAAATATTCACGGTTAGGAACAATACGGAAGTCTGTGACGCTTAAAAGTTTTCTAATTTACAAGGCAGAAAATAGAATGGAAAGAGAAAGAGATAAAACAATAAATTATAAAAGCAGGATAGATAAGAGAGGAAAGTTAGTTTATATTATACAATTAGTAGAAAAAAAGAAGGAACCACCTGACATAGTTTAAAAGTTAGTAAACAGGCAGAATAGTAAAGGAAATAAACAAAAATGACCGGAAATGGACAATGAGCATGAATATGATTATTCTAAAGTAAATAAATCTGATAAATTAAATCTGAAAAGTTTAAATCTGAAATTTGATTTAAAACTAAAATAATAAATTAAATGTTTGAAAGTAATAATAATAATGGAGGCTTCGTAAATAAAAGATTTTTTTTCTCCACACACATATTAATTAAGAAAAGTGTTTGTAAATAAATAAGTAGGTCAAATAGTTAAAATAAAATTGATAAAATCAAGTTAAATAAATAAGCATAAATATATCTGTAGTAAATAATAATAATAAAGAATGACTCGTAATAAACTAATCATTTTTTTATTGAATACACGCATGTTAAATAAAGATGTTCGTAATGATTTAAAAATAATATTGTATGATTTGTGTAATGTAAGTAAATATGTTAAAATAATATTCGTAAGGGTTTAGAATGACGATTAAGATAAATAAATGTTTAAGATATTGTTCATGCAAATTTAAAAATAATGTTGTAAGATTAATAATAAAAATATAAAGTCAATCTAAGTGTATTAAGAGTGTATAAGTATACATGTGTATATACGTGCACATACACTGGTAATATTCAGTAAATACAATATCTCATGATGCGTATCTGAAATGTATTTATCCAGATATCCTTTTAGGTTATTTTCTTGGCACTGCTGCACCTCATGATGCGTGTAAAAAGGGATTTATTTATTATAGATTCCCTGTAAGCAAGTTCAGTAATAACTCAATATTTAGAATATTAGTAGGTGTATAATTGTGCTGCACGTATACACATGTGTAGGAATTTATCTATAGCAAAAGGGAATGAGGATAGTATAGAAATAAGTTTAGTTAAGGATAAGTTTAAAGCTGCCGACTGGATAAATTTTAGTACCCGTAATGGACTTATCAGGGATCATTCCTCTTTCCAAAGCGTAAGTCGAAAATGGACAGTTGAAAATTCCTGCCATTTCACAGCGACCCTTTCTTTTTCCAAGTCCAGTAGAAACCCGGCAAATGAAGCTTCATTTTTCACATGTGTAAGTCGGTTTAAGTCAGGGAATCTGCTTCCATGTCATTTCCAAAAGATCCCTGGGCCACAAAATTAGTTTGTCCCGGTGGTCATTATCCATGATTTAGATCATTGTGAGCAATGTATTTTGGCATAGATAGAAGGAAAGGATAGTCAAAACAGATTGCCCTTGGTATGTAAAGGGAAAGCATTATGAAAAGCAAACTTAGAAAATAAATGAATATTTAGAATCAAGAATTAAAGTTGCAAGAGATAAAATGGTCAAAAGTGACACATTTTACTCTAAAATGGAGGGGGGTGTCATGTGACAAGGTCAAATTGGCACATGTATATAAAATAATTTTGTCTAAAAAAATTATTAAAATAAAATCTTTTGTAAAAGAGTTTGAAATAAAAGTTGGAAAATAATTGATTAAAAGTGGGAAGGGGGTTTTCTTTAGAAAGTTAAACTAAAAGTTTTATAAAAGGAAGTAAAGTTTTCCTTAATTGGTATTTGTAAAAATAAATAATTTAAAGTTTAAAAAATATAAATCTCTTTTCATTCAAGCTTATTATAATAAATTATATATGTGCGCGCGATTGTAAATAAATGTATGCGTGTTAGAATAATATTAAAAAAATATAAATGAAAGTTAAAAAGAAATTATGTTTGGAAAACACAGCAATGGCTATTAAATTAAATAAAGATTTAAAAAAACCACACCAGTGGTGAGCTACTAATTAAAGATATAAAAACAACACATTTATGAAGACTACTACTAATTAAACAATCTTCAAAAACACATTGTCATAGGATTATCAATGAAATTTTGACAGATATTGCCGGAGGATATCGAAAAGAAAAACACTTCGCAGGTATAAATAGTAAAATTTTATCGGATAATCAGTTGAGTTCAGAAATTAAGTCAGTTAAGTCAAGAGAGAACAATCAGTTGAGTTAATTGTATCCAGAAACAGAAATGCATTGCTGAGTGGCTTTTGGGAATATATGCTCTTGCTTCAGCCTTTTGGTCCAACAAGATCATTAAAACCTGCCCATGAAATAATGTCTGTATAACAGCTCAGAAATCCTCCATCAATGTTTAATTGTCTCCAATAATAATAATCATGAAGAATAATGAAACTCATCAAGGAGACATCCCAGCCAGCTGGAAGTATTCGTAATGGAAATATTCTCATTGAAAGCAGCAACCAAAGAGAACAAAATTCTACGTCTACATTCAAAATCCTAGGTAAAACATTTGCTTATTTTTGTATTTCTATAATAGCCATTGCATTGCATTAATTCGTAAAGCCTCCAGAGATAAGTAATTTGAACTCTATAATCATGCATAAAATGAACTATTGATGTGCGTGTTTGTGAATGTATTTGATTTTATAAATGTCAATCATTATTTATGCCTTTTCATAAGATATATATTATAGTGTATTAATTTAAAATGTGTGTGTGTTATATTAGTTAAAAAATTATAAAGATGTTTAAATTTAGTAAATTAATGTTAGTTAATAAATTGTCTTGAAACTTAAACTTTATTTGTCAGTCAATTCTTTTTATCAATTCCTTCTACCAATTCTTTTATTAATTCTTTCACCATTAATTATGTATAATCTGTTAGTGATTACAAATAGCTGAGCTAGTCATGGATATTTAGGCATTGAGTTAGTGGCCATTGCTCAAAGTGCATTATTTATTCATTCATGAATAGATAGCTGGTGCCCGTGTTTATACACAAACAAAAAAAAGTGCTTTGAACGTGGTGTTGAACTCAACAGTCGAGAAGAAGTTATGTCATGGAAATGTAATGCTAGTTATATATTTTATAGCTATCATTTGGGCATACATACTCTCCGAATATGTTCTTCTCTGCCTAAAAGACTGGTGTTTCGAATGACACATATTTGAACTCGGTACAATATATATATATGTCCATCTTCTTTCTATGTATTTAAATGGATAAGGTGCTATACATGAGGGATCAGAATGACTTAAAGTCAACATGAGCATGACAATAATATTGGCATCAACAAAGGCTTTGAGAGTTTCATCATTGTATTTTCAATGATATGGATGGCTGAAGAGTTGGAGGATGGGGAAGACTGAAGCTTGTTCATTAAGGTTTGAAGATTTCCTATCTTAAACTGAGGACTGATTACATATATGTGTGGGAGATGATGATCTGAACCAACTTGTGAATGCTGGTTCTGCATAAAATACATATATTGGATATCAATTATCTTTTTCACATGAATATGGTCACATATATCAGTTTTATAAGTTAGAGCAGATAGCTAAAGACAGCTTGTAAGTCTATGCTCAAAGCTCTTATGGTTTTATATATATATATATATATATATATATATATATATATATATATGAATTCATAGTATTATAGTATTATTCATGGTACTATATAGCTATTATATTTCTATTATGCAGAAGCTCCTGAAAATAATACTATGAATTCATAGCTGGCAATAACAAGTACATGTTATTGTATTGAAATGGCAGCTATTTAGCTATTATATTTTTATTACATCAAGCTTCCAGAAATAATACTATGAATTCATAAATTATCTTTTGAGAATATTAGAATTAATATATATATATAAAGAGAATATTAGAATTAATATATATATATAAAGATTCAATAACAAATTGTCATATATTAAAAGGCAGACAAACAATGGTGGAAATGTATTACTTTTTTTATAACTGCCAAAAACTTGTTAAAAACTAGAACTTTATTGCAAAAAAATCTTGAGACAAAGAAGAATATTGTTAATAAATATAGCTTGGGCTACAAATTTTAAGCATACTGTTATAAAAAATAAAAAACTACCCAAAATGTAATAAAAATAAGTTTTTATCATATAGCATAATGCTAATACAGTAGTGATGTAAAAAAAATTTCATGATGAAAATTTAAAAAATAGGAACCTTCAAATTGTGACAAAAAAAACATTCAGTTAAAACTCAATAAGTCATTAAGTTTTACAATGTCCACAACACCAATTACAATGAATTAAATCTTCAACTATTAATGGTTTCCAAGACAATTGTAAAATGGTTGTAAATAATATTAAAATCAACAGATTGATAAACTTCTGGTGAAATTTAATAACTTGTAAAATAATTTTACAAAAAGACATATTATTAGAAGTTTATATTTAATGGCTTTTCTAAGTTAATGCATATAGGACAAAATTTGTTAACTCTTTATAAATCTTGATTACACTAATAGTCCATCAAGTCAGAATATAATCTATGAACAAAACTTTGCAGAATACTTTAATAGACTAGGTAATCACGCATATAGAATCCAGGAACATGATCTGAAAATGTCTTATCACACTACAATAACCTTTTTAAAATGTTTGTGAGTTTACTGATATGCATATTCAAATCAAATATAAAAAATGGTCTTCAATGCTTAGATATGATATTGCATGAAATGATGTTTCGGTTTGTTATAATAGTTTGATTATTATTTACAATTACTAAAATATTTTTGAAGTCAAAATATTAGTAATAAAAAATGGTAAATTTTAAACTGGAAATTTATAATGAAATAAAGATTGGAGTCTGTTGTGAAGACTTTAAAAAAATAAGAATAAGGAGTATTGGAAAAACATCTACAATAAAAAAAAATGTATATAATTAAATTATATTAATAAAATTAAACAAAAAAGTAAAAAAAATAGTATATCGATTTTTTTTAAAAATGCAGCAAGAAATGCCTGAATTGTTTATAAAAATAATGAATAATATGCATGTATATTAAGATTATTTATCAACACATATGAATCTGTTTGTTTATAGATATGTAAAAGGTATATGCTAAATTGATAAATTAAGATGAACTAACATATGAATAACTAACTATTCAACCTTTCATTTAATAACAGACATATTATCCAAAAATTCAAGTACTGGTATTTATAATCTAAATTAAAATCAAAATTAATATTAATATTAGAGCTCTATCTACCAATTAATTTATTTCAATAGAATATTTTTTAATAATGCTACATTTTTTTCTCTGACATAAAAGACATTATGGATCAATTTTTTCTAGAAAAGAAAATTGAACACTTCCTTCTAAACTGTTTTTTTTTTTTCAAACTTGCTGTATTCTAATAATCTCAATCATTCATTCATTTGAGAAATACTGAATAACCTAACTGAGAAAATTGACGAGTATATTCACAATCCATGAAGTGTGCATATCGTTTTTCTATATCTATAAATTCCTTTCTTTGATTCCAAATTTAGAATCATAGAAATACATTCATTATTTTTGAAGTGTTATTGTTTTGACATTAAAGACAAATCATGGGTGTAATCCAATATTTTTAAATGGATAATTTGTTTGTTTTTAATTAAAATAGATATTTTATTAAAAAAATAATAATAACAATCATAACTTTTCTCTTTTTTAATTCTTATAATTTAAAGAATTTTTTTAACTACACAAAATAATAATTTCATTCCCAGATGACTTTGCTACAAGTTTAAACAGAGAACTTTTTGTTTGCTTGTTTGCAATTTTACATTTTTTGAGATGCTTGCAGTTGTAAATATTTAGTATAAACAAATAAATTTCAATTTCTTTTTTGTGTTTAATAATAAATTAATGATGAGATAAGAACATTTATTTTTAAAGAAATCTAATGACTATACAAAATTAATATTAACTCCAATTTTTTACCCATATGTAATTATTCTATTAAAATTACATAACACATTTTGCAAAGAATAAGTGTGAGATTGCATGAATTAAAATATGTGAGTTGTACTTGCAGCTAATGATTATGTTATAGTATATATACACTGTTTTCAATAAATGATTATTATCTATAATTTTTAATAGACTTTTGTTCTCTGGTCTTCAAAAATTATGAATTGACAATTCACTATATAAAAATAAAGATTCATACTTTTTATTCTATGGTTTATAAGATATGATTTTGTGTTTAAACCCACTTCTTATAAACTATAATCACTTTTTCTAAATGATTTACATAAAATCGGAGCCTAAACATATACACTAGTTAATAACTTTGCAAAAAGATGAAGCTTGTTCTCATTTACAATGTCACAATAATTGCCAGATTTATTACATATAAAAAAATTTATTTACACTAATAGCAAATAAGGGTATATAATTATCTTGTTAACACATTTCAACAATTGCTTCATTTTCAATTTAAAACTATTAAACATTTTTTGCCATAATTTTTTTCATAAGCTGTGGTAATTTTTTTTTGTTTTTGAAAAATCATTTGTATTTTCCTTTTTTTTCATACAATATATAAGTGTAATATTTTATTATTTTTATATGTTATCATATATATATATTGTGCCCATTCCAATTTAGTCTGTGGAAAAATTGTATTAATGTGCATAAAATAAAAACAAAAAATCATCATCACATTTTCTTGTAAAGGATGGGAAGCTGTATGGCAACCAAATTCAAACCCTACATGATCAAGTTTCCAAAAGCCTTGGACAGAAAGAGAAAGAGGGAAATATTTATGCTGTGTGCTTGTTTTGTATAGATAAAAGCCAAAAAAATAGTATAAACCTTGAATTATTTAATGGTTGTCTGTAAAAGTTAGGATTAGAACACATATAAACAGTTGTCTGTGGACACAAACTATTTACTTAATCATTTTTCATATTTTGATTATTAACTTTCTTCAAAATTGATCTACACTTACTAAATTCTGCTATTCTTCCTATAACAATAATTTAAGTCTAATAGTTTTAATAATTTAGTTTTAAATATTGAGCTATAGTTTGCAAAAATCATTCAGATTATTTTTAATAGGCAAGTTTTTCTGAATGTCTGAATATCTGAGTATGTGCTTGTATTTTACATAAATAAACTCACAGTTATACATATATTGAAATGAAAAATTCTGTTGAAATCATTTTAAGATTTCAAAAGCTTTATTGTTATAAAGACTTTATTATTTGTAATGTGTTAATTAAACTCACAAGGTTAGAATTTCAATTGGCCAGTCCAAATGGAAGTCTAAATCAGAGATAATTGGGAAAAAAGGTAATTAAATTTTATGAGGCTAGATTTGAGAGAAAGGTGTGAGACCATTAAAGTAATGAATTCCTTCCAGACCAGTTAATTGATTAATTATTAAGAAATCTATTAGTCTGGGTTTCTTGCCACAGTAAATCTCAAACAGATGATCAGTTTTAAATCAGATGGTTTAGATAATAAAAATAAGATTTTCTATATGGGTGATCTGTAACAGACTCAATGGTATAAAAGGCTGGCAATCATTTAGAAAAAAAAGAAATATTAAAATTGTTGAGAGAGCATCTTAAGTTGTAGAAAAAAATAAGACTGAATTGCTCCCATTTTTATATTTTTTATTTGGAAAGTCATATAGCCTGATGGCAGGCTGAACACATATATGTTTCATCTGGCTGATCCAGCCATCCATTAGCCATGCACATCTCAAGAGTCTGAGACAAAAGTATTACACATCTTGTGACTAATTGTGGGATATAAGTTAGAAGAAACTAATTGCTCACCTTTATTTTAAATCTAAAATGAAAGTAGGTAGAATACTGAAGAGTTAGACCATGCTAGTTTTGTCTGTGCCATTGACTGAGTTTAAACCCCAGCAAAATAATAAAGTATATGAAAAACTGCAAATATTCTGAGTCTATTAAAATAATTATGCTGAAAAGAAATGAAGAAACAATTCCAATGCCAAATGGTTCCTATGGAAGCAAGTGACTTCACCATCATCATCACAGTAACAGAATTGCAAGCCCAAGCCAAGAAAGAATAGGGATGTTCCAGTAAACCACTGAAATTAGCAATATATGCATGTTACAGTTGGTGTATGTGGGTGCTGCAAAATTTATAAACATTCAACAAGCTGAATTTGAACTCTTGGAAAGTGGGTGCCTCAAGAAAGTAAAAGGACTGGTAATATAAATTCTAATTATATATTTTCCTTTTTATTATATCAGGGACTATTAAAAATTTTAACAACAAATTCTTTATCTTTTATCTCTGAATTTTAAAACCAAAATTGAGTAAAAAAGCAGTGTCAATAATAATATCTAGTACAGTATTTATGATTTTATTCTAAAATTATTATACATATCCACTTATTGGTGTATTTTATTTTGTGAAATGTATTATTGTGGATCAATTCAAAATTATGTAATATGTTTATATGTTAAAAGGTTTTGTTTTTTTTTTTGTTTAATAATATTTTATTCATAATGGGAATTCACACATACACACACATAGTGATATAATTGTATTTTCCACATGTATAGCTGTGTAGCTTGAATGTTGCAAGTAGTACAAATGCTAGCTGGGCATGTTAAAATAATGATTACTGACCTTAATCACTTATAGGGGGAGATAGGTAATTTAAAGCTTATTTCTGTAAATGCTTTAATTTCTCTCTAGAATCTGACTGAACTTTTTCTAATTAGAGTTTAAATTTATATGTTTACAAAAGTATGCATGTGCAAAGAGTGTTTTTTTAATAAAATATTCTTCATTAGGATATGAATTTTTAGTTATGCACTATCCAAATTGATGCACCAACATTATACTATGATAGAAACATTGGATACTGTCATTAAAGGGAAAAGAGTTAATATCATTAATATTATGATTTAAATATAGACAACTCATCATTGTTATTCATATAAATTTTCATATATATCTTTAAATATTGTGTATATTTTAGTAGTCCAGTAAGAAATGTTAATTTATTTTATTAAAAGAGGTGTATCTCTTTATTAAGAGTATTTGTTGCTTTATTAGTTATGATCATTCATCATCACAGTTGAATATTAATGGTTAAGTTCTAATTTAAATATAATAAAGTTAGGCAAATAATTATTAATTTATAAAAGCTAAATTTTATGTTAGGTGTTAATTCTAAGGCTGTATCTGGAAGTACCATTGTCATCATCATCATCATCATCATGTTTTAAATTACTGATCTAGATAAATGTGTTTAATAGCCATAGATAAATAATGATTGTCGCTGAATTTATGAGTCATTATAAGATAATAACCACCATTTTGATCATCCACATCATTCAAGGATAAGTGAATTGCCACCATAAATCTATAGTGTTTGATATGAGCTAGCAAGACTTATGAGAATGTTAAAATGCATTTATGATATTAAAATCTAAGTAGTAATGTTGTCTGATGAATTTTATATGCACAGCCAAAGCATAAGGATGTTTTTGCTATTCTTAATTTTAGTGCAAATGTGATATGGTCCTAAAATGCAAAATCCTACATCTGGTTATAAATATGATATCAAAAAAGATTTAAACCTGATACATTTGTAAGTAGGCACAGAATATAACTTTTTCTAGGTTTAGCTAACCTAGTGGCACCCTGAGAGACCATATTCACATAGTATAAAACTACAGATAAAAAGTGGGTAAAATACTATTGGATTTATTTTGAAATATTTTTATTAGATTACCAATGGCTCTCACCCACTACTATCACTATTTTAATTAAGTTATAATATATATATATATATATATATATTTACAATCTCTTGGAATCCAGTTTAAAATTTCAATTGTCCGTCTATTATCATCTCTTCTAGCAATATGTCTTGACCAACTCCATTTCAATCTTTTAATTTTTTCAATAAGGTCAGTAACACCTGTTTGTTGTCTTACCCATACATTGCGTTTTCTATCTCTTCTTGTACTCCCAAAATACATCTCTCCATACTCCTTTGAGTGGTCTGAAGTCTCTGTATTGCTCTTCTATTAAGTGTCCAAGTCTCAGATCCATAAGTAAGAACTGGTAAAACACATTTGTTAAAAACCATCCTTTTCAAACACATAGGCATATTTCCTTTTAGTATCAAGTTATTTCTACCAAAAGCACTCCAACCAAGTTTAATTCTATGATTAATTTCCTCCATTATGTTTCCATCTGTATTAATAATCTGACCAAGGTATTTGTAACTGTTAACTTCTTCTAATTCTTCATAATCAATCTTTATTTTTATATTTTGAGCAAATCGATTAAACATTACTTTAGTCTTTTTAACATTTATCTTTAGTCCTACTTTTCTACTTTCATCTGCTAACTCCTGCAACATTTCCTGCAGCTCTGAAGCATTATTTGCAAAAATAACTACATCATCTGCGAAATCTAAATGACTTAAATACTCTACATTTACTTTCACTCCTTTAGTTTCCTATTTTAATCCACAAATTACTTCTTGCAGCACTGCTGTGAAGAGTTTTGGGAATATGGAGTCACCTTGTCTTACACCTTTCTCAATGTTGATTTTTCAGTATTATTATGTAATCTAATTGTTGCTGTTGCATTTTTATAAATATTCTTTAAAATATGACAATATCCTGGATCTATACCTTGATGATCCAATGCTTTAATCACTGAAGAAACGTGTATAGAATCGAATGCCTTTTCATAATCTACAAATCCAAAACATAATGACAACTCATATTCATTTGTCCTTTCTATGACTTCTCTCAATACCTGGATATGATCTATTGTACTAAAACCACTTTTAAATCCACCTTGATCTCTTGGTTGGTGGAAATCCAAAGTTCTCTGTAGACGAGTTGTAATTATCTTGGTAAAAATTTTATATAAAACTGATAAAAGGCTGATAGGTCTGTAATTTCTAATATCTTCTTTATCACCTTTTTTAAAAATTAATATTATTACTGCATTCTTCCAATCTTCCGGTACATCTTTATCATTTAGACATTTGGTATATAACTTTGCTAAAATTGTTTCTATTTCTTCACCTGCTTCTTTTAATATATCAATTATAATTCCATCATTTCCTGGAGCCTTTCCTTTCTTCATACACTTAATTGCATGTCTCACTTCTTCATTTAAAATTCTGGGCAATTCAGAAGATGTAATAGATATAGGAGGTACTTGTTATTTATTACTATATAATTCTTGATAAAAATCTTCTACCAATTTCATGATGTCATCTCTATTTTTAGTAATAATTCCATCTTTTTTTCTTATTACAGATATAAATTTACTACCAATACCAAAATGCTGTTTAACATTCTTGAGATTTTTATTTTCTTCTACAGCTTTCCTTGCTATTTCACAGTTATACTTTCTTATATCATTTTCAAATCTTTTCCATACCATTTTACAATATTCGAGATATTCAATTCTTTTTAATACATCATTTTTGTATATCTTCATATTCCTTCTTTTCTTCATAAATTCTCTAGTCTCAGTAGAAATTTTATTAGTCAATTGCTGCTTTTTTCTACCAGCTATGTTTGTTGCAGTTTTTAAAAATGTATCAGTTATTTTCATATTAATTTCATTCAAATCTGAATCATGTTCAAAATCTCCTAACACTTGAAACCTATTTGTAAGTTCTAATTTCAATTCATTAGAATGTTTCTGAAGATTAGGAATATCAACTGTAAATATTGTTTTTCTTAATAATTTTTGTCTCTCTAGTTTTACATTAACACGTAACTTACACCTTACTAATCGATGATCACTTCCTGTGTTAAATTTATTAAGAACATTACAATCTTGAAATATGTATTTTCTGTTAGTCAAAATATAATCCAATTCTGATGTACCTTCATTTGGATGCTTTCATGTCCATTTCCTTTTAACATTTTTCTCAAAAAATGAATTCATAATATAAAGTTTTTCTTTTTCTGCAAACTTCACAAGTCTATGTCCTCTCTCATTTCTATTACCATAACCAAAATTACTTACAGCAATTTCATCTTTCATTTGTCTACCAATTCTAGCATTAAAGTCTCCCATAACAATTTTAAAATGTTGTTTACTCTGATCAAAAGCCTTTTGTACATCCATATAAAAATCTTCTACTACTTCATCACTATGAGAACTTGTTGGGGCATAAACCTGAATTATCTGCATTTGGTATCTGCTATTAAGTTGTATAACTAATCTTGCCACTCTGTCCGATACACAATCAATCTCCACAATATTGTTCTTCCACTTTTTATTTATAATGAATCCTACTCCACTTGTATTTCCAATATGTGTGCCTTTATAATAGAGTATATGTCCACTTTTTAAATCAATTGTTTCTTCTCCTTTTCTTCTTACTTCACAAAGTCCAATAATGTCCCATTTAATATAAGACAGTTCTTCTTCTAATTCTTGCAATCTTCCTTCACTTGAAAGTGATCTGCAGTTGTAAGTACCTAAATAAAAAGTCATCATCAAATGGCAGCCTGGGTCTGCAATCAGGGGATTCTTAGCACCCTCTGCCTTTGGCCACCAACCACTGCCTTGGTTGGTGACTTTACAACCTCCTGGAAATAAGGGCCATGCTTTATTTTTGTCTGTCATAATTGTATATATGTATGGGAAAAATATTTATCATTTACACAAACATTCATTCTGCCTTATCAGGCACTGAGATGAAAGACCATGGTGCTTCTTGATCTTAAACTGAGAGGTAAAAAGCCAATAAACTCACCACCCTGGCTAATGCGTGTTGGTGAGCAGCCCATCCATGTTCGTATACTATATGAATAATCACGTAGTAATAACAGCTGCAACGACAAGAACGTATGGAGTGGACATTAGGAATTTTCCCTGCTTGGTTCCTTTAAGGCCTCCAAGAGGAATCAAAGGGTCTCCTTTCAGTTAATAACAAACTCCTTTCTGCAGCCATATATATATATATATATATATATATATATATATATATATATATATATAACTGAAATCATATTTTATTGTGTAGCCTGTTTTTATTGGGAAAAAAATTTACTTAAAAATGAATACATATTTCTCTTGCAACAAAAAAAAAAACTTTTATAAAACTGATAAAAAATTAAACCAACTTAATAAAAAAAAATATTAATAAAACTTATGCAATGTTTTAAATTTTTGAAACATTTAGTATTATAATCATAAAAGTTAATTCAAATTAGTAATTAATGCATAGAATAATAATTATTGTGAAGATCTATGAAGTGGGGCAACTTGATGGTAAGTAAAGAGGGAAACATAACATCTATTTAAAAATGCAATATATTATTGTTTTTTTAAATAGAAGTAACCATAAGCTTAAAACACACTTGAGTACAACATCTCTCATTAGTAGTGTAAAATCTACATGTACCACAATAAATTATTTGTTACTTACATATTAGACCTGCTTTCCATGTTTGTAATAGCAAAATGCCGTACTTTTCTCCAGTGGGGCAGGGGGGAGGGTATTTGCAATGACAGAATGCCACATTAAAAAGTCACAACTATCTGTTTTGTTTAGTATTGTAATGTGCTTATTATTTTTGTGTACAAATTTATACTTTTTGTATTGTTAAAAATTTGACTTTTTAATATGGCATTTTTCTATCCCAAACACCACCAACATCCCCCACTGGAGAATAATATGGTATTCTGCCATTGCTAATATGGAAAGCAGGTCTAATACATAAGTACCAATTATTTTTTTTATTTTTACAGTCAATCCAATAATATTCATCTAACCAAACTAAATTAATTTGAGATAATACATTATTATCAAGATAAAAATAACTAGGGACGTGTTTAGCAACTATTGGGCTTTTCTAGTTTATTCTCATCAATGAAAAATTCTAGATCTGAATATGATCAGATAAAAAAAATTGAGATTCAGCCAACTGGATTTAAACCACTGATAGCAGAACATGTAATAACTTTTATATAATAATACCTTCATATTATTTTCATAAAATTAATTTTTTTTGACAATTCCTTGTCATCCATAAGATAAATATTATTACATGTAGAGACTCCTTATGATTATTATTCAAAATCTCAAAGATTCATTGCCCAAGGAATGAAATGTTTGTAGAATGTCACAAATAAAATCCAATTTGTAATGTGCTAAGAGTTTTACTTAATTAAAGTAAATTTTTGTCTGCTTTCCATTTTTGCATTAATTTAGATTTCAATTGTTTAATTATATTATACAAAATAATTTGTTTAAAAAATAAAATTAAATTCTTAATTCATTTTTTGCTAAATCACAATGAGATAAATTGTGCAGCGATTCTTTGAATACAGTTAAGACCATAAGCAAGTTAAATAGACACAATTTATATTTTTTAAAATATGTGAATCATTTATATATAATGTAGTTCAAGTGATTCATTAAGAATATATTTTCTCTTTTTCTTAATCACATCTAAAATATTCAATTGTTATTCAAAATAATAAAAACAAATAATTAAAAATGTCAATGATGTTATTGATAAAATAAAGTTAAAATATTTAATGTTTTTTTTTTCTTCTAATTGTCATGATATATAATATTACTATATAAATAAAATTATTAAAAAATGTATATATATATGGTATCACAATTTATATATATTATCAATATATAAAATTTATAATAACCCACTCAAATCATTAATAAAATCATGAATAATCGTTATATACTAAATATCAATTTTAAACTATTGACTTTCATCAATCGACTGTATTGTTTTTAGTTTCTTTTTTTTTTTTATGAATTCATTCGCTATTCACATTTTAAACTTCCAAAAGTTCTGAACTCAAGCACATAGTCATGATACTGAATAAGTAAAACATGGTACAATGAAGGCAGCTATAGCAAACAATGAACAGTTTTCCTTATGAAATTAAGATTTATACAATAAAGGTAAATGGAACAAAAACATTTTTGCATGATTTGTGAAGCTTAAATTATCAATTCACTAATACTATATTTATTATTATTTTTTAATTATTTTGCTGCATACATGTATAGAAAACTGATTAATGTTGTCATAAAAAATATTTTTTACAACAACTACCATTGGTTAACATTGAATTTGTTTGCACAAAATGTTTCTGGCCAAATGAAAAAATGAAGTATTTTTTATTAGTACAAATTTATTTATGCTTTTAAAAGATTGGTTTTAATTTTCATCATGAGCCAGAAAACAGAATCAATACAACACATAAAAACAGTTTTCAAACGAGAAAGTGGAAGTTATGAATATGTTGTATGATTAGATTAATTATGTAAATTTTTATTAGAATAAATTTGTTTCCCTTTTTATTTCAGACACTTGCAAAGTTAATTTTTGATTTTGTATTATATTTTTCCTATTAAACAATTGTTTTGGATGGTAAATTTTATTTAAAATGTGAACCTGGAATGGATTATCTCTAATCACATGTATTTCCATGTAGCAACCACAAACAAAAGATATAATAAACAATCATCTGAAACCAACTGCATTTGTTATAGAAGACCCTAATAAGGTTTATACAATAACTTGATTATTTAGGCAAAAGATTTAATACTTTAATGTGTAAAAGTAAATATCATACTTTTATTATGCAGGTGTCTTAATTGAATCTTATTAACATCATTACTAAGAAAAATCAGCCTTTGTTATTCACAGATTTAGTATTTGCCATTTGTGGAATCAATTAACTATAAATAATGAACATTTCCTATATTTAAAAATTTTTTTTAAAAAAATTATTCACTTAATTTTATGATAATTTATTTTATAATATTCAAAATAACTTTAAATCCAGACCTCAATTGTCTATAGTCATTTAATTCTATGATTATGATGCTATTCAGTATTGAAAGCACTCAGCTTTAAATAAATGTCTTTATTATACATTAAACCTGTTCTGCTGTTAAACGTTTCAACACTACTTAATATTTTTATTAATTTTAGTAAATATTGATTTTGTTTTAAATTTCATAAAAAAACAAAACTAGTTTAATAATTTATTTATTAGTTTTGAAATCATAAAACTCTTTCTTAATTAGAAAACATTATTTAATGTTAAACAAGACATTTATTTATTATAGCGTGATGTTTAATAACTGTAATATTAATAAGCCAATAAGCTAATGCACATGCACTTTATAGATGTAACTATATAAATGAATACTCCCACTTGTCAAACACAAGATAAAGTCTTTGGGAAAAGATAGAATGAATGCATCTATCTTTTCAACCCAAATGTTTTATATATGGGCAAATCTTAAGTGTTTGGAAATGAGAGCATGAATATCTTAATTGATCACTTTAAATTACTTTATTACTATGTGAATGAATGGCGCTTGCGAAATTTCTAGAAATTATGATAAGTCATTCCTAGTAAAATAAACATATATAAACAAGACATTTATTTATTATAGCACAATGTTTAATAACTGTAATATTATTAAGCCAATAAGCTAATGCATATGTGCTTTATAGATGTAACTATATAAATGAATACTCCCACTTTTCAAACACAAGAAAAGGCTTTGGGAAAAGATAGAATGAATCCATCTATCTTTTCAACCCAAATATTTTATATATGGGCAAATCTTAAGTGTTTGGAAATGAGAGTGTGAAGATATTAATTGATCACTTTAAATTACTTTGTTACAACGTGAATGAATGACACTTGTGAAATTTCTAGAATTTACAATAAGTCATTCCTCATTTCCAAACACTTAAGATTTGCACATATATAAAACATTTGGGTTGAAAAGATAAATGAATTCATTTTATCTTTTCCCAAAGACTTTATCTTATGTTTGAAAAGTGAGAGTATTCATTTATATAGTTACATCTATAAAGTGCATGTGTATTAGCTTATTGGCTTATTATTTAATGTTATCATTTTTAAAAAAAAAAACATTTTTTTTTGTATAAGCCTGAACATAAGTTTTTTTTTAATTTCTGTAGTGGTAGTTGAACTATACCTAATATTTAGAACATATCTGCATACACTGATTCTAATGTCCAAGCTTTAGGAGACTTTACATGTTTTGTTTGTTTGTTTTTTTTGAAAAAACATTTATTAAAATATCATATATCAATGAAACGACTGGTGATGTAATAAGCCACAAACTACTGACTCTATCCATAATATAAAATTCAAACTAAATACCTCCTATCTGGGTAACTACGAATAAATAACACTGTTGACCTTTGACTATTATTATTCACAGTTTATAGGAAATGGCAGTTGTTTTATTTAAATGTCATACACATTAAGCATATTTTTGACAATTATATAATATAAAATATGTATAGCCTCAAATACCTGTCTAATATCTATTAATCATATTTTAAGTAATAATTTTCCGATTTAGAAAAGCTTTCTTTATTTTGCTATAAATAATCTTATTAGCGCAATCTACTTGTAGAGTCAAGTTCTTTATTTAGAATTTTTTATTTAATTACTTCAAAGCAATCACTAGGTTTATATGCATAATGACTGCAGTGAAAATAATTAATAAAAAAAATAATTATTATATTTTAAAATAGTTTGACTTTGAAGTATTTTCTTTTTTTTTAAACTAATGATTATTTCTAAAATTGGAAAAAAAATGCTTCTTATAAATCAAAGTAAAAAAAAAAACAACTATAAATTAATAATAGATTTTAAATAAAGATAATTTTTTTTTTTGGTTCTGGGGGTGGAGATAATTCAAGCACAAAATATTGATCTTCCTTCAAGCAACACATAAATCACATATTTTATTTGTATTTAAAAAGAACTGAAATTAAATAATAACGCTGAGAATTGAAATATAAATAGTTTAATTAAAAGAAATTTGTTTTCAATATAGCTTGCTATTTACATTTACAAATATGTACAAATATTATCTTAAGAATTGCAAGATGTCAATGTTAAATATGCTTTAAAAGGAAACTTCAAATCATAACATTACTATAATTTAACTTTGTGCAAACTATTACTAATTAATAATGAAGCTTAAGTTAAAAACTCGAAATTTATCAAGCCAATCAATCATCTTATTGACCGAAATTAGAGCCTATTTTCAGCCAATATCATTAAAAATATTTTTTTGTGCAGGCTGTGCATTTGACTGAAATAAAGACGTAAGTTTAGAATGATAATCTTCAGTGTACAGTTACTGTATTTCAATTAAATTAGATGCATACAAAACTATTAATATGTCAAATTTATTATATAAATGTGAAAGCTGGACCTCCTAGTGCTGTAACCCAAAAAAACGCAAAAAAAAATTCATTTAAGGATCTTCTGCATGAGTCTGAAATATGAAGGTGAAATTATAAGACGAATCAATATTTTTTTCATTTTGTTGAATGCAATCATATTGAATATATTGTTATATACAAACATTGAAATAAGTGTGTATATATATATAGTGAATAAATGATAATAGATTTCCTAAATTTTGTAGAAAATTTAAGCATGGTTTTTGTGGGAGAAACAGAGCTTAATTATAATAATCACATAGATTTCATTTTCATTGAAAAGTTTATAACTAAGAACAGAATACTATGGAAAACATCAGTTCTTTGAAAGAAAAATAATTAATGCGGATATTTTAAAATAGCATTGTAAGATGTTCTGTAAGCAGAATAAAGAGCTAGCATAATAATCTATTTTGACAAATCTATGGTTCAGGCATTGGTTTGTAAAATCATTGCAAAACTCGTTTTCACCTTTTTAACTCTCTTCCTATATTTGTTTACAATTGGCTACTGATGATGATGATGATATCAGAATTAAAAGTTTTTATATTAAAAAATGTAAAAAGATTTAAGTAATTCTTATTTAAAATCCATCTATAAGATAGTTTATTTTATATATATGAAAAACAAAAACAAGTTTTAATCACGTTAAAACCTGCTGACGCTTGTATTTATGATCAACAGATGGCGTTTTTACCAAAAACACAATCAAGCGTTTGTTTACATAAATGATCAAAGAGTCAGAATTAACTATCTCTTTCGTTTTAGCCCACTTTCAGATCAGCTGATTTCAAGCTATTTTGCTATCATCAGTGAAAGACAGAGCCAAGAAACTAGATCTAAAAACTGCCCAAGTGTTTATGCACAGAGTTTTTTTGTTTGAAAAAAATAAATTTTTCCAACCAATAAATCTTTAATTTCTCCAAACAACTGAAAAGTTATATGGGTTGGTTTCTGTTTTTTTTCCCCCTTTATTCAAACCCCTCCCAATTTATTTTTTTGCGAAAATTTTTAAAGGAGGATTTTTAAAAAAAAAAAAAAATTTTTTATCAACTTCTAACCTGCTTGCTGTTTTTTTTTTTTTTTTGAAAAAGGGTTTTTTTACAAAAAAAAACATTTTTTTTTTTTTTATATAAAAAAGTAAGAAGTAAATATTTTTTTTTTTTTTTTTTTTTTCTTTTTCTCTTTTTTTTTTTTTTTCACTCAGTGAAAGACAGAGCAAGAAACTAGATCAAAACTGACTCCAAGTGTTTATGCACTGAGTTTCTATCAGTTTGCAAGCATGAAATTTTTCAGACCAATAAAGTCTTCAAATTCAGCCAAACAAGCTAGATAGCTATATGGGTCTGATCTCAGTTCAGCTTCTCCACATAGTCAAAGCCTCTGCAATCTATATCATTATAAAAACTTTAAAAAAAATTTTTAAAAAAAAAAAAAAAAAATTTTTAATTTTATAAAAACCTCCTCTTGTTTTTTTTTTTAATAAAAAAATTTTTTTTTTAAAAAAAAACAATCATTTTTTTTTTAATAAAAAAAAAAAAAAAAATAAAAATTAATTTTTTTTTTTTTTTTTTTTTTTTTTTAATTTAATTATTTTTAGTTTTTTTTTTTTTTTTAAAGAAAAAAAAAAGAAAAAAAAAAAAAAAAACTGACTCCAAGTGTTTATGCACAGAGTTTCTATCAGTTTGCAAGCATGAAATTTTTCAGACCGATAAAGTCTTCAAATTCAGCCAAACAAGCTAGATAGCTATATGGGTCTGATCTCAGTTCAGCTTCTCCACATAGTCAAAGCCTCTGCAATCTATATCATTGCGGAAACCTTTAAAGGTAGATTTATGAAAAACAAAAACAAGTTTTAATCACGTTAAAACCTGCTGATGCTTGTATTTATGATCAACAGATGGCGTTTTTATGTAAACAAACGCTTGATCGTGTTTTTGGTAAAAACGCCATCTGTTGATCATATATATATATATAATGATCCTAAGAAATATTTATTAAATAACTCACTAAATAAGAGAATAACATCAGTGATTTAACAAAAATTTCTCTGCAATCATAATTTCAAATAAACTTGGAATATTTTAATAGATAAAATAAAATAAAAATGAACTGATAAATCTCTATGGATACGCCATCAAACAATGATATGTAAATCTTGATTGATTCTATAATAACTATACTTCCTTTCTAATCAGATAAATAATGTTAAGTGTATTGAATATAAAATAAATAAACGAAAATGCGTTTAAAAATATATTTAAAAAATCATTCAGTATATATATATTGCGTGATCTGCTAGAAAGTAATCGTATTAAATAAGATTTATTTCTATATTTATGTGGGGAAAAAACGATATTTTATTTTCATAGATATTTATAATTGAAAAAATAAGAAAATTATATATTTCATATAGCAATTAAAAAAAATTTTTTTTAACTTTGTCTTATGTTTAAATATTACTCTACTAGCAGTTACCAACTTCATTATTTTATCTGGGATTAGTGTAAGATGCAGCCTAAATATCCCTAATATGTGCACGACTTTTACCAACTATCTTGTTAATTAAGAAAATACAAATTTTGATGTTTATGTAATGTGAAACAGATTTCTGTCAATACCTTATTGATGATATTAAAAGAAATCCTAAATGCAAATTAAGAACTCTGTAGAAAAAAACTAAAAGGATATACTGGTGTCTACATAAAAATGTTTCTATTTCCACGTCTCATTTTAGATGAGTGTATGTGCATGTATTTATGTATATAGAAGAGGCTCATTGACATCCACCTACCATATTTTTAGGCTTCAAGTCTGAACAAGTGAACTTTAAATCAGTTGCAAAAAAAAATGGGACTCTGTTGGGTTATATTCTTTTATTTATTTCATTTTTTTTCCCAAAAATCTGATTTGTAACTTTTTATTTTTAAGCATTTTATATTCCAATTGTAAATCATTAACAAATGATTTTATATCATTATATCTAGTAGCCTAAACCTTTGACATAAATAAGCACTGTACCAGGAAGTAGTTGACTCAATTCTTAATATCTTTATTTTGTCTTTAAAAGGTCTTGTCAAATACATTGCTGTACTAGTAATCTCACAACATGATACAATGTAAAAAACAATATATATATATATATTTAAACAAATACTCATTGCAAAGGTATTTTAACATTTAAAAATATTAATATGCATTGACAAGCAATGCATGTATTAAATATATGTAGTAAAACAGCAGCAATATCTTGAATCTTGTGCAGTATGAATGCAGATACTAAAAGTTAAAATTAATGCTGTCACTATTTTAATTCTTAAATCCTAGTTAAAATTAATTGCATTGCAGTAAAACATACACTGACTCTAGCATCATAATATTTTGTCCTGCATTACTTGGTGAACTGGTAAAATTGCAGATTGGCTTCTGCTGTAAGCTCAACATTCATGAATTGTGGCTTCCACTCTTAATTTTAATACATAATTCAAAGTTCATGGATTGTGGCTTCTGTTGTAAATTTTAATGCATAGTTCAAAGTTAATTGTTTGTGGCTTCAGCTGTTAATTTCAAAGTATAAATCTTTTATGATCTTTTGAATAATAAAACATTTAGATATTTTTTAGAGTACATTTTAAAATGATAAGATTTGATTTAATGCAAAATCAAAATTTTACATGTAGCACTAATTTCTCTGTGATGTATTATATAGTATTTACATTTAATATATAAAATAATATCAGCTTTAATTTTAACTTTATAGTTTCAATGCCAATGGTATGTAGATTAAACAAATGCAGGTTTCTTACTATTACTATGTAAATGCATTCATAAATTATTTAATAATTATGTGTTATTATGATGATAGCCAGAGTCACAGATAGCATATGATGGAAATGGCTTTCAAATATCGAGTTTAATTGAAAATAATAAATGAGAAATGACTAGCAATGATATGTTTCCTGTATTGTACAATAAGATGTTGGTTTGTCAAAAACTAGGTATTTACTTTACTATCTTTAATAATTTAAATTAGTTTATGGATTAGTTATCTTGAGGCTTTTATGTCATTGTTTATCTTCATATATTAACTGCAATACTAATTCAACTCCTTTACTTATTTTTATTATTTTTGTGCACAACTCTCTGATTAATAAACAGTTATGAACACATGATTTGAAAATTTAAAATTCTTAGTTAGGATCTTTGTATAAGAATAAACTAGATGTTAGTCAGTTGCTTACTTCAGCAAATTAATTTGTGGTTGGACATTCTTAAATTTTTGTTAAAAACCCTTTAAAAATGCAATATAATCTCACATAATTTGGACAGTTCCTTTGCCTGATAAATAATAAATTAATGCACTAAAAATAATTGTAAAATTATTATTAAAAAAGTGGTAAAGTAAAAGGAAGTGCAATTAAAAAGTTATGTATTTTAATTATCATTAAGTTTTCTGACTATAGATACATAAAATTATAAATTTTATTTAGTATAAATTTTATCAAGATCTGAACAGAGAAAAGCATTTTTAAATTAGGACCTATAAAGATTTAATTCTGATATAATTGCTCTTCATAAAAATTTCAGAGGAAGAAATTTAGTTCAACAAATACATGTCTACAAAGTTTTTGGAAGATCAGAGATAATTATGTAAAAAGAGAGACTGTGTGATAAGAGATGCTATGGGATCTAATTTGAATTCCTCTATTTTTGGAATTTCTAAATATATCAAGAAAAGACTAATGTTACTAAAACTAATTGAAATCATCTTATCAATTTTTATCCTCCAAAATTAGATTTAAAGAATTCGAAAAAAGTTTTTATTTTGTTGTTAGATAATGTTGTTACATCTATATCATAAACATATATATATATATATATATATCTATCAATAACATATATATATATATATATATATATATATGTTATTGAAGACTTAAATGCAAATGTTAGCAAGAATAATTAAATTTGTCCCAAAGCTACTTAAATGATAAAAATGGCTCTGTGAATTCAAATGATTTGCTATTATTGATTTTTTGCACAACATATGATTTGATTATTAGAAGCAATTGGTTTTCGTCAGAAAAATCACTATAAAAGAAATTGCATGTATTCATATTTAAAATATTAGTATCTACTGATTTATGTTAATGTCAGTACAGATCATAGAATAAATTCTTAAAAAAATAAGTATGTGAAGTACCATAAATGTGTATGTATATATATATATATATATATATATATATATATATATATATATATATATATAAAGAGAAAGAACAGTTGTTCTTTATTATCCATAGATTTGTATTATTTGTGGGCAAACTTGGAACCAATTACTTGATTCAGGGATCTTATTACATGTCAATCTCCATTAATCTTTCCTTTTTGTCAGTATTATAGTTTTGTGTCAAAGACCAAAAGTATACACATTATCAATGTTGGAACTTTCCAAGACAAACTGTAAAGAAAATTATAAGCATTATGTCCAGTTAGTTTAAGAAAATGTGATATTTCTTTTCATTTCATGTTAATTTAACACATCTTAACAAATAACGACACATTTAATTTTAATATGAAATGATAAATAAAAATTAACATTTTATTAAAGACAATCACTTAGCTAGCCCAGATTTACATTTACCATAATCATTAACATGGGATAATTAAACCAGCAATATTATTTCGCATTTTATTAAAGCATTAATTAAACAAGGATTTAATATCAAGAAGAGTTAAATAGAATTGAAATAATGTTTTCTTTGATATTTTTTATTAGCATTAATATTTTTGTCAAATATAAAATATCAAATAATAAATATAAAATTTTACAACATGCAAGTATACCCATATTATTTCTTTCAATGTAAGTATCATCTAGATTTGGTTTTTAAAAAATGAAGTCATCTATAAACAGCAAAAACAATCTATAAAAATGATTTAACAATTCATTCTACTTGTATCTTTTGAAATAAATGGGGTTTAACTTAAATAAATTTTAAATTCTAATATGAGTAGACAAATATGCATATATCAATCTTTCAATCAAAGACAAATCCAACACGCAAGATAAAAGAATACTTTGACCATGCCAGTGAAATATTAGGTTTTAATTCACTTTATTCTAAAATTTCAAATATTGTGAACTATATCATAAACTTTAGTAAGCAGGTTATTTATAGAAACAGAAAAGCAAGAAGATAATTAATTATGTAATTATTTTAAATCGAAAAATTCGCCAGTTCAGTAATCACAAAAAAAATTAATTAAAATTTTAAAAATATATTATTAATTTTATTTTAATATACTAATGAAAATTCTAAAAGAGAAATAATAAAAATATTCCAAAAAAAAAATAATCTTAATTACAATGGAAAATTAAAATCTTGATCTCTATATATCAAAGTTGGTTTGCCCCCATAAAACTTATGCTACAATATATATAAATGCATTACTTATAATAGAAACTAATTCACACAACCGATACAAGTAATGGATTTTAATTTATTTCACAAAATATAAAATGTGTGTGTATTGTATATATATGGCTAACTTTCATTTCACACTGGATAAAAGTAATATTAATTGTCTATGAACTAAACTATTATAATATAAAAAATATTATTTAAATGGTATGTAGCATAATCACCATTCTTTGTGCTACACAAGGTGTTTTTTATAGAAGCAGTGCACTGAGTGGCGCTACTGTATGGAGAGTTTTGTATCTGTGTTAGATGGCATGTTTAGGATTTACTTAGATAGTTCTATAATGTATAATAAAACACCTTTTAAAAAAGTCAGAACATGATAAAGATGAAAGTTTTAAATTTAAAAATATGAAAAATCTATTTTCTAGCAACAAAACCAAAAATGAGAATCATGAATACTGTCATTGTTGAATTGTAGATTAAAGGTATTACTTTATAGATTTTAGTGATGATGGTTTTAAATACATGATATCACAATGATTAAGTTCGATCATATTCAAATCAATGGATTAATATTATTGTAATTTCTATCCTATATGTTTTAGCACTATGGTCAAGGCAGTGTGATAGGTGAGACAAAATAAGTTGTTGAAATGAGATAGGTGCAAATATCGTATGTTAAAGTAAAAATAAATTAATTAAATCAATAGCAGAAAAATAATCAAATAAAATTTTTTAAATGTTTTGAGGATGTTTCAATAAGAAGGACTCTCCCTTATTTAATAATTAATAATCTTAAACAGAGCAAAACTCTCCATGCAGTATTGCCACCTGTACTAAACAGAGTAATCAATGGATGCCAGAAGGCTTGTGCATAAAATCCCTATCTAATGCCTACTCATCCATTGATTACTCTGTTTAGCACAGGTGGCAATACTGTATGGAGAGTTTTGCTCTGTTTATCAACAATTAAGGTGCTAGTATAGGAAATGTGATCATGTGATAATTAATAATCTTGTTCAATTGTCTAAACAAATTTTTAAACTCAATCAAGCATCATATGGTGACCATTTCCTATGCTTGCACAAGCTGTAAATACAGAAGCAAACTCTCCATACAGTAGTGTCACCCAGTGCAAGCCTAAGTAATCATCTTCTTGTATCCATTGATTATCAAGACATGCACTGGGTGGCACTATTGTATGATGAGTTTGCTATTGTTTAAACAAATTTTTCATTCATTCTTAATTTTTTTTAATACACTACTCCAACAAAATAAATATGTGTTAGTAGAAATGTAAATAAAAAATTTCTTAAATTCTGTTTTCTACCTTAGATATAAAATAAAATATTTCTCATTTAGCACAAGTAATAAAATGAATGAAGAGCATAAAATATTGTTAAAAGATAAAACTGAAAATGAGATCTTCAGAACAAGTTTTAAATTGCTGTCTGTCCAACTCCTCCAACTCTTTTTAATAGATGGAATAGTAGTTTCAATCATATTTGCAACATTTTATTTTTACAATTAATAATCTTCATATTATTTATTACAAATATAAATTTACAAATGAAAGATATTATAATACTTGAATTTTGCTAAATAGAAAAATAAAGTACCCAAGTGAATATGTAGCAATAACAATGGTTCTTTTTATATTGGATCATAACGCTTACCCTGTTTATAAAAATTATTGAACCAAATATTTCTGATTTGAATTCCATTTTTAAAATGGAAATTATTTTTACTTCAGATAACATAAATCATTAAAAATATGTTTTAAAATTTTTAATTACACTTATTAAAATGTTCTAAAAAAAGTTTCAGTAGTGTTTTGAAAGCACTTCGTTTCAGCAAATAATCACATCTTCCACTTTGCTGTAATTTTTAACAACTTGTCTTCTTAAAAATTAAACATTTTCAAATCTAATTGTAATTACATATTTTTGTGTTTTTAAAAAAAAGATGTTTCATAAATAAGCATAAATATATAAATAAATGATTGAAAATTATAATTTTCTTTCTGAAATACAAGAGGAAAAATATGCTCCCAAATCTGGAAATCAAATAATCTATTAATCAGTAGGTTGTTGATTTCTTTGTATTATGATACAACAAATCAGGGCATTATTAGTTTCTTTTCAATTTGGAAATTTATACAATATCTGTACAATACTGATATCTTTTCATATTTTTTTAAAATAATTTTAGTTCTAATTTCTACCACAAAAATGTAATTGATAAAGTAACATTATAGATAATTACAAAATAGTGAAGAGAAATAACAGCACCATCACTATGCCTCAAAGGCATAGAGCAAAAGCAAAGTTATTATCATGTTTTAATAAGATGGCACAGAAGAGAGTTTTTCTGGGTAGTTTGAGTAATACAAGAATAAGATTATTATTTAAAGAAAAGTGTAAGGATCGTAGAAAGTTAAATAATTATAGACCGATAGTGGTAACATCAGTTTTATATAAAGTTTTCTCATATATGGTAGCTAGAAGAGTTGTAAAATGGATGGAAGAGAATAATGTAGTGGGGGAAATGCAAGGAAGTTTTAGGTCAGATAGGCATATAGGAGATAGTTTGTTTGTAGTTACACAACTTATGGAGATAAGTAGAAATTCAGGTAGATCGTTATATATGAGTTTTATAGTTATAGAGAAAGCATATGATAGAGTAAATAGAAATAGATTATGGGTAAGGTTAGCAAATTTGGGAATGGATGAAGCTTTAGTAAATATTATTAAGAAATTATATGAAAATAATTATTATACTTACCAATTAGGGGATATAGAATCAGTTAAAGTTAAAAATGGGGTGGGATTAAGGCAAGGGTGCCCTATGTCACCTATTTTGTTTTTGTTGTATTTGAGTGAAATGGAGAAAGCAATAGAAAAACTAGAAAGAGGGATAGAGATACGATTAATAGGTGGTAAAAGAGTATATACTTTGTTGGGTCTTTTTTTTTGCAGATGATATCTTTTTGTGTGCAGAAAGAAGAGAAGATATGGAAATTATGTTGAGGACATGTGCAAGGGTGGGTAAAGAGATGGGGATTAAATTTAGTGAAGAAAAATCAAATATAATGATGGTTAATACTGAAGAAAGAGAAGATGTAGAATTTTCATTGGGGGATATAAAGTTAAGTGTGGTGGATAGATATAGGTATTTGGGAATCATCTTATGTAATCAGGAAAATTGCTTGGATGAATGGAATAAATAATTGGTAAATGAAGCAAAGAAAAGAAAGGTTTTGGTAAAGAAATTAACAGTATTTTCATATAATAAATATAATGTAGCTAGAATTGTATGGAAGGGAGTTGCAGTAATAGGGTTAACATATAGTAATGATGTATTATGTGTTAGTAAAAGGGTTTTAGATTATTTAGAGAAAGTACAAAGGGAAGTAGGAAGACATGCATTAGATGCAGAGATGTGGACAGCAAAGGAGGCAATTCAAAAAGAAATGGGATGGTCAAGTTTTTATATGAGAGATGCAAAAAGTAAAATGAAAATGTTTGGTAACTTGCAGTTTATGGATAGTAAAAGAATAGCCAAAATAGTGTTTAATTGGGTTATGAGTAAAGGGCAGGTAAAAAGATGGGTGAGAAAGGTAATGCGGTATGCAAAAGATTTGGATAAAGAATTTATTAGTATACTTGTATAAAAGGTGGGATGATTGTGTTAGGAAAATTGTTGAGTGTTATAGTGGTAAGGAATGGGAGAAAAGAATAGAAGCATTAATAAAAAATAGGGAGTTGGAGAGATGGAGAACTAGTATGGAGGGTAAGAAGAGTTTAAATATATATAGAAGTAAACAGAACATTGGATGTGAGTTAATTTATAATAATAGTAAGGAAAGTAGTTTATTTCTTAAGGCTCAAACGGGATCTTTAGCAACAAGAGAATATACATGTAAATGAAAAACTATGGGTGATTTAGTGTGCAAATTGTGTAAGGAAGATATAGAAAATATTAGGCATCTGTTGGTTGAATGTAAATGCTTGAAAGTAGAAAGGGTACAGATAATGAAGTTGTGGGAGAATAGATATCAACAAAATGATTATACAGAAAATGAGTTATTGGCTTTTTTGCTGGGGTTGCGAAAAGATAAGGGGGATTTAGATATAAAGGCCATAGAGTTGACAAAGATTATGTTTTGGAAATGGGATGGGGGCAGAATATGGGAAGACTTAGAGTGGGGAATGGAAAATAAAGTGGCTAACAGGTTTATCTAGGCATAATTACTAAGATATTCTTGACTTTGTTTAAGGAGAAGCCAAAATACATCACATCACATCAACAAATGATTTAGTTATGAATGAAAAAACATTAAACCAATTTAATTGGAATCTATGCATCTGGATGAAAGAAAAACTCATCTGGGTTTAGAAGTGTGGAACAAAATAACAATAATGTTTGATTTCTTTAAAGAAGAGAAAAATTAAAGTAAATGAAAATTTCTGACAATTTTTTATTTTTGTTTTCAGAATTTAATATATGACAATGCACTTTTGTTTTAGAGTGTTATCTGAAAATTTCATATTTAGCTTTGTTTTTACAAAACAATTATAATTTATTGTTACTAAACTATTTTATTGTTAAATATACAAATGTTTTAATTAAAGTAAGTAATTGTTTTCAGGATATGTACAACAATATGTGTGAAGGTAAATTGATTTTTTAATTAACTTAATAAGTATGATACAACAAAAGCAAAAGAAAATTGAGTAACTAAGTAGTTATAAGGGTGGCTCTGGGTAGGATAAACTTAATGATTGCAGATAAAATGTAAACATATTCATTTTAAGGTTTTGATTTTTACAAACAATTTTATATGTATAAAATTAGTAAAAAATAAATTAATAAATGTTACTGGATATTAGATACATATCCATATTAGTTTTTATATATTAAAATAGAAGGTTCATTTGGAATATAATTCATTTGTGTGTGTAGATTAAGCAAATATATAGAAAAGAAATTTTATTAATCTAGAAAGGTGACATCATTGATATTTTTAAATATCACATTATTATTATTATTATTATTATTATTATTATTATTATTATTATTATTATTATTATTATTATTATTATTATTATTATTATTATTATTATTATTATTATTATTATTATTTAAAGGTATTATACATTCTTTTCATAATTTCATTCCAATATCAGCCTTTCAAGCTAATTGAGCATGCGCCTTTTGAGTGTTAAATAAATGAATACTCTTGTCTTCAATCCAAGATATAGTATTTATGCAGGAATAAAAAGAATCCCTCTTATTCCTAAGGCTCAAATTCTTTATATGAGCAAATCTGAAGAACTGTTAAAGAGAGTGTGAGTAGATTCTCACTTTAAATTACTATTTACGATGTTTTTTGGCTGAATGACGTCGGGTTAATTACTTAGAATTTACTAAACGTCATTCTTACTGAAACTTAATTATGAGTAAATAAGCAAATATTTTATCTAGTGCCGTGCTTGCAATTATATTTCATTCCAATATCAGCCTTTCAAGCTAATTGAGCACGCGCCTTTTGAGTGTTAAATAAATGAAAGAATTTGAGTCATAGGAATAAGAGGGATTCTTTTTATTCCTGCATAAATACTATATCTTGGATTGAAGAAGAGAGTATTCATTTATTTAACACTCAAAGGGTGCATGCTCAATTAGCTTGAAAGGCTGATATTGGAATGAAATATAATTGCAAGCATGGTGCTAGATAAAATATTTGCTTATTTACTCATAATTAAGTTTCAGTAAGAATGACGTTTAGTAAATTCTAAGTAATTACACCGACGTCGTTCAGCCAAAAAACATCGTAAATAGTAATTTAAAGTGAGAATCTACTCACGCTCTCTTTAACAGTTCTTCAGATTTGCTCATATAAAGAATTTGAGTCATAGGAATAAGAGGGATTCTTTTTATTCCTGCATAAATACTATATCTTGGATTGAAGAAGAGAGTATTCATTTATTTAACACTCAAAAGGCATGTGCTCAATTAGCTTGAAAGGCTGATATTGGAATGAAATATAATTGCAAGCACGGTGCTAGATAAAATATTTGCTTATTTATTCTTTTCATAAATAAAAATTGATTTTATTAAATGATAATGTAAAAAGAAATTCACTAGTTTAATTTAAAAATATTAATTTTAAAAAATTGATAAATGTTTATTTTTTAAAAAATATATTTTAAATAAACTACAAATTTAATTTCTGTTTTATTGGAAAGTAATCAAAAATGATTTCTTATCAAGAAAACTGTTTTGGTCATGTGAACAGAATCATCTGCTAATGAATTAAAAAACTTTTGATTTTAAATTCTCAAGATGAACTCGTAAATAAATACTTTTTCTTCCAAGAATTTGAAAATCGGGACTCAAATGGATAATCTACTTTATAATATTTTCACTATCATAAATAGGCTTGCTTCACAGCCACCAACTGCTGCAAAATCATGATTTTTTTCTATATCTTCATTTAGGTCTATCTTCTATTTACTATTTCAAATAAAGCACCATAATGAAAGACATCATTTGCTATATCTTAAATTTGAAAAATGTTAACATATTTTACTAGTAAATGAGTTAAAATGATAAAACAATTTATAAATCTTTATTAAATATTTTCTAATTTATAGTAATTTTTTCACATAAACATTGTGCTGATATTAATTAATTATAAATTGTCAAATCTTAAATATTGTATCAATCACTATGTGTAGTTATTAAAGCAACATACAAGTAATATTTTCAAAATGTTTAAAATATTATGATCAAAAATAATACAGATGTAATAAATGATAGTTTACTTCTATTTTATGGACATCATATTTCAATACAGATTATGAAATATATAATATGTATTATTTAATAAAATTTATAGTTTTAAATAATGATTGTTTAATGATAATAAATATTTATTTTATATATAAGGGATTTAATTATAAATATGCGATTTTTTTTGTATACGTTAGTAGAGGTATAATTCCAATGTAAGGTTTAATATGCCAGCTTAGTGCTTTTGAGATTTAGTATTCAAATCTCATACTAATAGCTTTATGAATGAAGACTGTTGTGATTTATTTTACACATATGCAAATGTGCTTGAATTTTTAATTAGTTAATCCATTGTTTGGAGGGAGCAAAGCATGCCTCTCTTCTATTAATGGCACTGAGGTCATATGCTATATAAAAAGCTTCCTTGACTTTTCTTTTGACATTGCTCTTCTCTGTGCAAATTATTTGGGCATAACTGGGTTCAAATACATGGCCTATGGCTACTTGATGGTCTCAGAAGATCGATGTTCCTTCAATTTTATTTTTAACCCTGTTGTATGCATTCCTGTGTTGATAAATTCTTGTATTGATGTTAGCCCGAGTCTTAGCATACTAAGATGTCTGGCAGCCTAATTGAAGACATGCTATTTTATAGACCACATAAGGGGCTTGATGCATGTATTGACAACTGTGATATTTGATATGTTTAGCTTAATATTTTGGTAAGTTCCAGTTAAAAATTTCCTGTGGCTTCATTTTATAATGACTTCATTTTTGTAGTGAATACTTTCTTATGCATGGGTAATGTTTATATTTTTATGTATAATATGGCTATAATGATGAATTAATATTTAAATATTTTCTATATAAAGTATTAAGAATAGTTGTTGTTTGTATACTATTATTAGAATATTTTAGTAGAGAGTTAAGCTTATATATAACTGGCAAGTCTTCCTTAGTTTTATAGGCCTCACTGTGTTACTAGATACTGAGATTAAAGATGGCTTAATGTTTTGGCAATGTCTCTGATTGTTGATGATACATGCATTTTTTGACTTTGATGTATTAATTTAGATATTGGTAGCTATTACAATGACATTATACTTATTTTTTAAAATAAATTATTTTGTTTAATAATAAATTATTTTGTTTCCTTTATTATTGACTATTATTTGAATTATAAAATAAAAAAATATTGATATCCCAAATTAATAGGTATCCAAATGTAACACATGCTGGGTAAATTTGTCTTTTATTTCAAAAATTATTATTAATTAGAAAAGTTTCATTTTATAATGTATAGCTTTCCAACATTTTTGTGTAATTGTGACTTTGCTAATAAACTTAACCTCTTTCTTTGATACGTTTATGTTTCAAAGGTACTTTATTCATTTTTTTGAAAAGAAAACATTGGTTACACTTATTTACTTTTTTTTACAACATCTCTAGATACAACAAATCAATCCAAAAAAACCACATATTATTATTGATACAACCTATAGCTTTGAAGACTGAGAGAGTCCCGATCAGGTTTCTCTATATATATATATTGCATTCAGAAACTTTTCTATCTCTTTCTCTTATTCTTTCTATCTTATTTCTAAAATCAATTAATGATCTTCTTGAACTGTTTTCATAGACACATATGTATTTTGTGTACCATATAGCATAGAAAACAAAAATATTAGTACATACATTCGAAAAAAGACCGTTACCAAATTCCTTAAACACATCCAATATTTATATTTTTATTCTTAAATATGACTGGTATTTCCATCCTGATTTGGTCAAAGCTGGGACATGAAAAATAAATGTGAGATTGGGTTTCAGACTCTCATTTACAAAGACCACAGCAATCATCTATTGATTGAATCTGCCTTTTATATTTATAAAAAAAATTGGTAAATAATGCTTCTAAGTTGATCTTAATGATAAAATCAAAGAATTTATGCTTAAGTGATCAATATCTAAATTTGTGATATAGTTATTTTTGTGGCTGGGAAAATAATAAATATACTTCTCAATATTTATATTTACCCTTTGGGGGAATATAAACAAGATTTTGTATTTCTAGGACTCTCTAATGGCCTTCAAATATCCTGTAAGTGGAGATGGTCTATCTGTAGGTGTGATTTTAAATGCTATTTAAGTGATTTTTGTATTTCAAATACTTTGTTAACTTATAGATGCACCATGCCTTTATTTAAAGTGGCTCATATTTATTACCAAGAAAAAGTTATTTTTTGCTTTTTAATGGATTAGTTGTCAAATTAATTAAAATTACTTACTGATGAAAGCTTGTTAGAGCTATTAGTACACTCCCTATATTACATATCTGTAATACTAGTTTAAAACAAGTCACACAATATATGACTTTCTTTTTTGATTATTATAATTTTGCTCTTGGGGCTTTGGCAATGTTATATTGCTGAGACTATTAATCTATGCTGAGGCTGAAGGGTTTTCAGACCCATGTAGATATTTAAGTTACATAGCTGGATTTAAAGACATTTATGTGTCGGAAAAATTCAGATTTTCTTCTTAATAGTTACGTAATACATAAGTTCTGGTTTTGAGTTGGTATTATTAGATCTTGTGTCTGAATGTCCCAGTGTCTCACTGAGGTGAGCCAAAAGCTCGAAACTGGTCTAAGGATAGGGGTTATTTTATTTTATCTTTCTCTTGCAGCACATTGATGAAAGCTTGTTAGAGCTATTGGTGTGCTCCTATATATATATATATATATATATATATATATATATATATATATATATATATATATATATATATATATATATATATATATATATATATATATATAATCAAAAAATTTTCTAATATTTATTAATATCAAAATAATGCATCTACAACTGCCAAAATTCTTGCACATATCATTTTTATGTAAACTTAAAACTTCAATTTTATCTTACTTCGAGCACATGAATAAAGATATTTTTCTAAAAAAAATCACCAGAATGCATTTTTGCTTGAAGCTACACTTTTCAGTTAGCTTAGATTACCATCTCTCATATCATCGTAATATCTTGTATTATTTAGCATGGTAGTAGAGTGTCAAATTCTGGGGCATATAATATTCCATGGATCAACTCCAATTCTGACATTTTTGATATTCAAACTTATTACAACTCCCAAGCAATAAAATATTCAAGTATTTACATTATTTGCGATCTGTTTAAAGTTTATATCTGAACTGAAAATTATATGATAATTTCTAGCGAGCTGAATAATTAATAAAATAATTATTGATATATTTGTTTGAAGAGGGTGTTGTCAAATAAACTTGCTACATTGTAATTTATAGATATTAAGATAGTTTTTGGCTAGGAAAGTTTTAAATATTGCTAGAGAGATATTTATCCAAACTTCATTTTAAATAGTTCCCTTCCTTTTTTTTTTTTTTTTTTTTTTTGTGCAATTATAAAATGCTTTCGTTTAGTTCATTTCAAATGTTCTCATTAAAAAAAAAAGAGCCATCTTAATAAGAAATAATTTTAAAACTAAATAAATTGTGCATTTAACTTAAGATGCCATATGGATTGCATTTGTTATTTAAATATTCAAATCGTTGCACACATTGCTATTTAAAAATATGAGCGTTTCGAAAAATCACACAGCAGTGGTTACTAACCTCATATTTTTTTGCTTATACCTAAGCAACCTTAATAATAAATAAAATATATTTAGAAATATATATGAATCTAAACCGTATTTTAAGTATTAAAGATCATATGTCAGTCTTCAGTTTATTTCTTAATGTATTGTCTTCAATGCTAAAAACAATTCAATAGAAAAAAAATCACTATTTATAGCAGCAGAGAGGATTGAAGAACGTAAAGTTTTTAAACAAATTGACTTTTGCTAACAAATGACTGACTACTAAAACTCAAGTGCTTAAACATTATAAAATGGATAACAAAATATCAATGCAAACTGATGCTAATTAAGCAACCAGTGAAGAAATCCCAAGAAACTTATAATATAGAAAAGACCAAAGTAAACGAAAATGTAAAATTCGTTTTATTTTGACCTATTCTATTATATTATCCATTTCTTGGGATTTCTTTCATTTTATTTCATTTATTTTACCTTCCACTATTTAAATATATGTATACTGTCTATACTAAACTTAATGTAATTATAAGGAATTTGAACTCGAACTTTCAAGCTCCTTATATCTATCCAATCTATCTTAAACAAATGATACACATGACCACATACACGTGATCATGTGTATCAGTTGTATAAAATAGATTGGATAGATATAAGGAGCTTGAAAATTCGAGTTCAAATCCCTTATATATACTTTCCGCTTATAATTTCTTTCTCTTAAGTTAAACAAATAAAAACTGTACAGGTTTAAAAAAAAGTAAATTGAGAAAATATCTCGGATACAATCTAAATTGTTATATATATAACAAAACTTAAGCATGTGTTTCCAGTTGATACTGGATGATTCCATTTTGAAATTTGAATCGAGTTGATAATGATTATGAATATAATCGAAAATATTTCTCTATGATTTTTTATTTATATTATATTATAAGTCGGTTACCGTTATTTTGAATATACTTAAGTTTGGTTATTGTATTATTAATATTAGCGGATATTTTAGTTTGTTTTAATATATATATCATCATCCTCATCAACCATTATCAATCCACTGCAGGATGAAGGTCTCTCCAAGTTTAATCCATCTTCTCCGATCTTTAGCTTCTCTTCTCCACAACACCCCTGTACATTTTCTTATTTCATCCATCCATCTCACATGTGGTCTCTTTCTGGGTCTTTTACAATCTCTTGGAATCCAGTTTAAAATTTCAATTGTCCATCTATTATCATCTCTTCTAAAAATATGTCCAGCCCAACTTCATTTCAATCTTTTAATTTTTTCAATAAGGTCAGTAACAGCTGTTTGTTGTCTTACCCATACATTGCGTTTTCGATCTCTTCTTGTTACTCCCAACATACATCTCTCCATACTCCTTTGAGTGGTCTGAAGTCTCTGTATTGCTCTTCTATTAAGTGTCCAAGTCTCAGATCCATAAGTAAGAACTGGTAAAACACATTTGTTAAAAACCATCCTTTTCAAACACATAGGCATATTTCCTTTTAGTATAAAGTTATTTCTACCAAAAGCACTCCAACCAAGTTTAATTCTAGGATTAATTTCCTCCATTATGTTTCCATCTGTATTAATAATCTGACCAAGGTATTTGTAACTGTTAACTTCTTCTAATTCTTCATAATCAATCTTTATTTTGATATTTTGAGCAAATCGATTAAACATTACTTTAGTCTTTTTAACATTTATCTTTAGTCCTACTTTTCTACTTTCATCTGCTAACTCCTGCAACATTTCCTGCAGCTCTGAAGCATTATTTGCAAAAACAACTACATCATCTGCGAAATCTAAATGACTTAAATACTCTCCATTTACTTTCACTCCTTTAGTTTCCCATTTTAATCCACAAAATACTTCTTGCAGCACTGCTGTAAAGAGTTTTGGAGATATGGAGTCACTTTGTCTTACATCTTTCTCAATGTTGATTTTTCCAGTATCATTATGTAATCTAATTGTTGCTGTTTCATTTTTATAAATATTCATTAAAATATGACAATATCCTGGATCTATACCTTGATGATCCAATGCTTTAATCACTGAAAAAACGTGTATAGAATCGAATGCCTTTTCATAATCTACAAATCCAAAACATAATGACAACTCATATTCATTTGTCCTTTCTATGACTTCTCTCAATACCTGGATATGATCTATTGTACTAAAACCACTTTTAAATCCACCTTGTTCTCTTGGTTGGTGGAAATCCAAAGTTCTCTGTAGACGAGTTGTAATTATCTTGGTAAAAATTTTATATAAAACTGATAAAAGGCTGATAGGTCTGTAATTTCTAATATCTTCTTTATCACCTTTTTTAAAAATTAATATTATTACTGCATTCTTCCAATCTTCCAGTACATCTTTATCATTTAGACATTTGGTATATAACTTTGCTAAAATTGTTTCTATTTCTTCACCTGCTTCTTTTAATATATCAATTATAATTCCATCATTTCCTGGAGCCTTTCCTTTCTTCATACACTTAATTGCATGTCTCACTTCTTCATTTAAAATTCTGGGCAATTCGGAAGATGTAATAGATACAGGAGGTACTTGTTCTCTATTACTATATAATTCTTGATAAAAATCTTCTACCAATTTCATGATGTCTTCTCTATTTTTAGTAATAATTCCATCTTTTTTTCTTATTACAGATATAAATTTCCTACCAATACCAAAATGCTGTTAAACATTCTTGAGATTTTTATTTTCTTCTACAGCTTTCCTTGCTATTTCACAGTTATACTTTCTTATATCATTTTCAACTCTTTTCCGTACCATTTTACAAAATTCGAGATATTCAATTCTTTTTAATACATCATTTTTGTATATCTTCATATTCCTTCTTTTCTTCATAAATTCTCTAGTCTCAGTAGAAATTTTATTAGTCAATTGCTGCTTTTTTCTACCAGCTATGTTTGTTGCAGTTTTTAAAAATGTATCAGTTATTTTCATATTAATTTCATTCAAATCTGAATCACGTTCAAAATCTCCTAACACTTGAAACCTATTTGTAAGTTCTAATTTAAATTCATTAGAATGTTTCTGAAGATTAGGAATATCAACTGTAAATATTGTTTTTCTTAATAATTTTTGTCTCTCTAGTTTTACATTAACACGTAACTTACACCTTACTAATCGATGATCACTTCCTGTGTTAAATTTATTAAGAACATTACAATCTTGAAATATGTATTTTCTGTTAGTCAAAATATAATCCAATTCTGCTGTACCTTCATTTGGATGCTTCCATGTCCATTTCCTTTTAACATTTTTCTCAAAAAATGAATTCATAATATAAAGTTTTTCTTTTTCTGCAAACTCCACAAGTCTATGTCCTCTCTCATTTCTATTACCATAACCAAAATTACCTACAGCAATTTCATCTTTCATTTGTCTACCAATTCTAGCATTAAAGTCTCCCATAACAATTTTAAAATGTTGTTTACTCTGATCAAAAGCCTTTTGTACATCCATATAAAAATCTTCTACTACTTCATCACTATGAGAACTTGTTGGGGCATAAACCTGAATTATCTGCATTTGGTATCTGCTATTAAGTTGTATAACTAATCTTGCCACTCTGTCCGATACACCATCAATCTCCACAATATTGTTCTTCCACTTTTTATTTATAATGAATCCTACTCCACTTGTATTTCCAATATGTGTGCCTTTATAATAGAGTATATGTCCACTTTTTAAATCAATTGTTTCTTCTCCTTTTCTTCTAACTTCACAAAGTCCAATAATGTCCCATTTAATATAAGACAGTTCTTCTTCTAGTTCTTGCAATCTTCCTTCACTTGAAAGTGATCTACAGTTGTAAGTACCTAAATAAAAAGTCTATATATATATATATATATATATATATATATATATATATATATATATATATATATATATATATATATATATATATATATATATATATGATGACTTCAGAAAATCTCTAAGCAAAGCCTGTCTATAGATGGTAATTAATCAGGTGTAAAAGCTGCCTTTGTGAAATCTTAATAAAAATATTAATTATAATATTTGAATAAAATTTAAAACTTATTTGAAAATTATTATTTAATATATTTTATAACAGCTAATTCATGAAGGTTTCTACCCAAAATATCTTCTGTATTATAGAAGAATAATGAGAATAAATATATATTATTGTATTCATTCATTTTTATATTCTTAATCCATTCACTAATAGCTACATTCAGTTAAAAGTATTGTTATTGCTCGTTATTTTTGACGGCTTAATATGCTTAAATTGCTTCTACACAGAAGACTACTAATATCTAAGCAACCACTGACAGAGTTCTGATGGTTACTTTATATTTATTCTAGTTAAATTCTGATAGAATTATTTTCTGTTAGAATGCAATTCAAGAACTTCTGCTTTCCGGAATTATCCCTATTACATAGATAATTGCTCACCCAGTAGCTTTTGGACATATTTAAAAGGGGACGGTCATATCTGAATACAATAAAAGCTATAGTCATACAAAATCATTTATGAAATGATTAAATGGCTGAAATTGTTTTAAAAATATTTGGTAATATGCAAAATCTTTTATATTACATAATGAAGTTACACTTACAATACTTGTATGTAATAGCTATCTGGACTTCAATAAGAAGATTGTTTAAACATGGGATTATTTAGAGTTGCAAAAATGTAGTTTTCCTAATTTTATTTTATTTTAAATTCTAAGTAACTTCAGCGTAAATCTTATAAAATAATTCCTATTCAAGTACAAAATATTTTCCATCAAATGGAATTAGTTTCATTTATTTTGAAAAATTAATTGACTTTTTTTTAAAAAAGTCCATTCAAATTTTGATTTTTTAATTGTTGATGTAAATGGTAATTTTGTAATGAATGGTCATGAGTAGAGAGCAGCAAAAGTAGATTGCTTAAAGATAAAGTAAATGTGAAATGATAAGTAAATTAGCAAACTTATATTACTTTAAAATATTTGCAAGCTTTTTTGAATTTTGATTTTTTAATTATTGATATAAATTAAGATTTTGTAATGAATGGTCATGATTGCATAAGCATATGAAAGTCGCACTTCAAATTTTGAGAATTTATTGATGTAAATTGTGACTATATTTTAGTCACATAATTAGATCCAGTATAAATGAATGAAAATTGCATTTTGATCTTTTAAGTATCAATGAAAATTGTGAAATTGGCATTTTAATTTTTTAATTGTTGATGAAAATTGTGCTTTTGTAGCAAATGGTCATATTGTGACCACGTGTAGATAAACACATTTATCACTTGGATGGATCAGTGGGGGTTTTGGGCAGTTCTTAGAATTCAAAATAGTCATGAGTACATACTAAATCAGTACCATTAACTCTGCATAAAATTTAATAATTATTAGTTTTACTATTACATTAATTAAACAAAGGCAGTAAATCCTCTCCCCCAAGGTATGTCTTAAAAGCACTGTAAATGTTGAACAAAGGATCAAGAATAGGATAAATCCACCTATTCTTAGTAGCTCTGAGATTGATAAGCATACCTTTGTCAACATTGTTAATAATTCAGAGTGAAATTTCATTGGTTGGTTAAATTCCATCTCAATATTTTGTTCAGTTTTAAGGTTGAGTAAAATTTTTGATGATTGTTTAAAGCATTCAATGTAAAAGCAATCATTCTGAAGTGAAAAGGTTAGTATATAAGAAAAATCTGTGAATGTACATGAACACAAGTATAGCAAGTTATTTCACAAAGACTCATAATCTTCAAAAAAATTGATGGCTTAAAAAAATGTTATCCATATAAGAAATATGACATTTCATCAATATCAAATAATTCATCATTATTGTTTTACAATTCTCTAAACTAGAGGTTTATAATCTCTGCCTAGCTTCTGTTCCTCTTCAAAGGGGCATAACAATAAACAAGCCAATAAAATTGTTTAGGTTTTCCGTAAAACATTTATGATTAGAATAAATATTTTTGTTGTCTCACTCCTTAATTATAATAACAAATAAATCAGAAATTATCACTTTATTTAATAACTATGCAATTGACATGCATGGATGACATAAAATCAGCTAACCTCTAATAATTTCATAATCTTTTATTGAATTCAGAATTTTAAACTAATGGGTGTGCATCTTCTAATAACTAATACAAACATTTGTTACTTAAAACTTTTATCAGTGAATCAATCATTCACATTGTTTTTGAAAGAAATTCTATTGTATATTTAACAATACTGAATAAATTTATTAACTCTATATTCCTTAAATACAGATTAACATCCAGATGTAGAAATATAAATTAATTGTCACTCATCAACACATTCTCCAATATATATTTAATTTTTGTAAAAGTTTTAGAAGATGAAATTCTAATAACTTTTTCTAAAAAAAAGTTTTTCTACAGTTTATCAAGTTCCATTGATGATTTATTAGTATGTCCATTTCAGAAGTTTTCCAACTAAATAAATTAATATTTTACTTATTAAAAGTTTCCAATTTCCAATTAAAATCCATTTGATATCACTTAGCAACCAGTGAATTCAATATACAATACATTCTGAAATAAAAATTAATTCAAACTCATTTATTTTAGTTTCAGCATTAGATTAAATGTTAGTGAATTTATTTTTGTCTATTTTGCACTGTCTTTATTTTATTACTAATACTATGTAATTGAAATTAGAATTGTTTTAAGGCCATTATTCTGTTTAAATGTTTTGTATAAATTAAACTGAGACATCCATTTTCATTTTTGAAATAACATATTACTCAATTCCCTGAGCAATTGATTTCAAGTTTATTTGATATTTTAGTATTAGACCTGCTATGATGAAACTTGACCTCAGCCCTAAACCTAAACCTAATCCTAGCACTAACCCTAAACCTGATCCTAAGCCTAAACCAAACCCTAACACAGTGCATCTGTGATATTTCACAGCAGGTATAACTAAAGTAGTGGTTATTTTTACTTATAATAGTTATATATTATATTACTTTTTTTTAATTCTCTAAATATCTTCAGAGAATTTTGGTTGAATGTATTTCCTTCAGCAATAAATTTCAACTTGGTAATACTTTGTTCTAAAAGTTTCTATAAATAAATAAATAAAATTATAAACAAATTGCCTATTAAAGTTGAGTGCACAAATGTCCATGAAAATTTTGATGTTAGATTCTTAATTTAAAAGACAGTACATAAATCATTAATATAAATTATATTACATAAAAATTTGAATAAAAATACAAAGTAAATTGACTGCCACATCACAATTCAAATATAAAAGATTTAATGAAATTACATAAGGTATTTGCTACACAAAAAGCATAAAATATGAATATATCAATAGCATATTACTAAAAATGTAGCAGTAGCAGTAGCAGCAGCAGCAGCAGTAGCAGTAGCAGTAGCAGCAGCAGTAGCAGTAGCAGTAGTAGTAGTAGTAGTAGTAGTAGTAGTAGTAGTAGTAGTAGTAGTAGTAGTAATAGTAATAATAATAATAATAATAATAATAATAATAATAATAATAATAATAATAATAATAATAATAATAATAATAATAATAATAATAATAATAATAATAATAATAATAATAATAATAATAATAATAATAATAATAATAATAATAATAATAATAATAATAATAATAATAATAATAATAATAATAATAATAATAATAATAATTCAAAACTTGATTTTTTTGATTAATCAGAAAGTGAAAATTAATGACAAGTGTAAGAAAGATATCTGTGTATATTTAGTTTCTATCTTCCAATGCCATATGGGAAAAAAAATTAATTTTTTCTTCACTAAACCAACTCTAAAATATCTTATCTGGCTATACTGTTAAAAAAAACTATAACTAATAAATCAGTATTAAATACATCTGTTTTATTGTAAATTTGTTAGTATCTACATATTAACTTGATCAAAAACAGGCATAAATCAGCAAACTTCATGATAAGCCTCTATTCATTAGACTCTACAGCCAAAGATTTCTTGAAAATTAAATCAAGATTGCTATATTTGATTCACTTGAATAGATGAATGGATATAACTGAAACCATTATTCACAGTGTTATGTTTTGAAGGATAGAGAAAAAATTGAATTGCCATAACATTGAGCATTAGTTTTAGGTGATATATGGCATTCTAGATAAAATTATTTAAAATGGGAAATTTTGGTTCCCTTTCAAACAGTTTTAATGACAATATTAAAAAGTGTGAAATATTTTGATATATCATTTTAAACTTTTGAAACATTAATGACCATGAATGAATAAAAATTAAAATACTTACAACTAGAGATATTTTAGCGCTGAAATTTAAAGAGAAAGTTGCAATAATATAGAAAGTTTGTTCTTGAAAATATGAGAAAGAAATGATATGCGGAATTTTATGAAAGATATACCTATGTACATGTAATATATAATATCAACATTATGAATATATTTATATACATTATTAAAATATTTCCATTACTGTTAATTTATATTATGATTGCTATTTAAAGAACCCTTCCATTTTTTTTTTCTTTTTTAAATAACACATCTACTTTTTTCATTTCTAATTGCCAATTAAAAAGAGCTAACTTTATATAATGTAATATGTGACAAATAATTTTATGTTCTTATATAACTGTTTTAAAGAACTTGTTGCACAAATACATTAAGACCAAAAATATAGTGATTGTAAATGAGATGTGAATTTATTTAATTGTAAAAACAAATGTGAATTCTACAAAAACTGATTTTGATCATTATTAAGTAAAAAAAATTCTGAAATTCTTAAATGTTGTATTGTTTCATATTTCTATAGAAAAGATTCCCCATAATATATCCTTAAATAAGTAATATATTTTTAATACAAATTCACATTCAACCATCTCTCATTCTCACACTTATGAAAAAAAAAAAACAAATAAAAGGCTAACTCAATCTTACTTTTTAAAGTTTTATGTGTGTACATTTTTTGATATCCCCAGTTGTCAGTTGGAAAGACAAGTGAATTCAGCATGAAAAAAATTCTGGAACCTTGATTAGTACCAAAAGAGTGATTTGTCAATGTTCCATAAAATATTTTTTTATGCTTAAAACTTTTTGTGTCCTACTTATGAGACCCATGTATAGTCACTTAATAAGGGACATCAATGTAAGCTGTAAGTAATACAAAATACTATGAAGGGATGAAGAAAAACATGTTGAATATAACAGGAAAAATTTGCCAGTAGAAGAATAATAGTGAAAAATACCTTACTGGATTAAAGAACCTGAAGTGGCGATGGTATAGATATTCAATTAATAAAGGCATCTAATGATAAATTATCTATACTCACCAATAAATAGTTACCACTTGATTTTAAAAAAGTACAAGAAAGTCAAGAAGTTAGTATGATGAATTAATTAGTTTTGCAAGAATTAAATAGTCGAGATACTATGATTAATTTTTGCCCAGCAGTGTAATGTTTTAGATTTGTATCACCATTTTTATAATGTTTCATATCTAAGCTTAATGGGTAATTGTGAGTTTTTCACTAAACCAAGATGGCAGTCAAGATGATAATGTATTTTTTATAAATCTACAGTTTCAGGAGCTCCTAAAAAATTCCTGTTAGGAAATATGGTATTTAATATTTACAATTTATTTTTATTACACTTATTTCAAAAAAAGAAATTATTATGAAAAAATGAATTACAATATTTACAGTTTTATTTCTTTCTCTTTTTTTATGGATTAATATATTAACAGAAAAATTTTAAAAAAAATTATACACATAATATTTACACATGATTCATGTTAGTGGTTTGCAATCATATTGTGATCATTAAACACACTTTTTTGAAGGACAATGGAAGTGGTCCAGTACAACTTGCTCTGTGACAGAAAAATCCTAAATTTTTATCACTATGATAATTTACCAAAAAAACTGTTGACACAAAGAAACATACTGAAATGAACCATACTATGACAATGTTAAGAGTGTCTCATTGCTTCTCACATTATAAGTATAAAAAAAATTGAAATAAAGTTTTCTAATGAAAATTATCTAAATTTATTCCTTTTTTAATTTAACAATCAATTTATTAATTTGGTTTTAATTTAATAACTAACACTTCTTCGGTAGATTGTATGCCCTCAAAAGTGTATATTTATCAAAAATATGGGCTGCCATTTTGGTTTACAGGAAAACTCACAAGTACTGTTCGATGTTTCTCATGGCATATTTTTTTGCATCAATGATGTAAGATTCTAAATACATTGTTTAGAAAGTTAATGTATAATTGTAACAAAAAAAAATTATCTGCAAAATCTTGATTCATAACAAACAAGTTATTAATTTAAATTTTCTGTTTAAAACTTAAAAAAAAAACATGTACCAGTTTAATAATAGTATACCTGTAATCTACTTCCGTTGATAAGAATTCAAATGATTATTATAATTTTTGATGAATTGAAAGATTTTAAAAAAAGCTATACTGAACTCTTATGATTTCACCAAAAGATTTCCAATTGATTTATAACCTTCAACATGTGTTCACAGCAACACATTCATAAGAAATAGTTTATATTCCATAAAAAAATTTCCCTTTATCCCTCACCAATAAATTTGTCAATAGACTAATATATTTTTCAATCTCTTCATTAGATGGCGATTATTAGTATGATGAACATTATATATATATATATATATAATACTTCCACAAATGTTGCATTGTATATATATATATATATATATATACAATGCAACATTTGTGGAAGTGTTAGACAATTTTTTGCAATCTGTAATGCAGTGTTTCCCAAAGTGGGATATGCGAAAAGCTTAATGAGGGTATGTGCAGCACCAAGCAGTTTACTGTTTTTTATTACAAGCATATAAAAATAATAAAAAACTTTTTTATTTATTAGTATTGTATATGTGTAGTTTTGTAGGCAGAGCCATGGCATCAACAAGCACTTTGATTCTGCATATTCCTACAGTCTATCTCTCAGGTAACATATTACATACAATAATTATTCACATACACATTGAACTGTTACAGTGCATGCATGCTTATTTGTAGCTTTCATGCAATTTTGCTACTGGAAAGATTTGTAATGTTTTTTAGTAAGTCCCATTGATTTTGATTATTTTTACAAACTATAATTTTTATCCCTAACATTTAAGATTATGGATTAGTGGTCAAAAATTGGAACTTCTAAACTGAATAATAGTAACAATCAACAAACAGAAAGTAATGAAATTAATGATGGTGAACCAATTACAATTTTGAAAAAGGCCTGCTAAGAAAAAAGCAATGAAAACTCACAAGTACGATGAAAAATATCTTAAATTTGGATTCTTATGGACTGGAGATGAAAAAGAGACTATTCTGCTTTGTGTCATTTGTTTGAAAATCTAACAAATGAAAGCATGAAACCATCCAACTTACAGCACTATTTTGAGACAAACCACAATCAGTACAAAGATAAACCCATAGATTTTTTTGAAAACAAACTTAAGGATTTAAATCTGTCTCAAAAAATAATGCGGGATTTGACAGGAAGTGACAATCAAAAAATCCTAACAGCTTCATATATTGTGTCACTTTTAATTGTGAGATGTAGTGCAGTGGAGACAATTGGCAAAATTTTAATCAGACATACAGCTAAGATAATGGCAGAAGTAATGATAAGAGATAGAGCTAATCAAATTTTTGACCAAGTTCCCCTCTCAAATAATTCAGTTCATTGACAAATCAGTGACATGTCTAATAATGTAAAGCAGATGTTATTTTCTGATATTTCCCAAAGTCGTTATTATGCGTTACAAATTGATGAATCCACTGATATTGCAAATTTTGCAAATCTTATGGTGTTTGTTAGATACAAAAATGATCAAGAAGTTTATGATGACTTTATTTTGCCAGCCTTTATTAGGTCATACAACAGGAGAAGATATTTTTATGTTATTAATAAATTTATGAAAAAGAACAAAATTGATTGGAATAGATGCATTGGAATAAGCACAGATGGAGACAAAAGTATGGTTGGAAGTAATAAAGGACTTTTAAGAATTCAGAATGTTGCCCCAAATGTCAAATCCACACATTGTTGCATGCACAGAGAGGCTTTGGCAACATGTAAGATGCCTGCTGATCTACAGAAAGTTCTAGATGAAAGCATGAAAATTATTAACTACATTAAAGGCCATCCTCTGAATGCACAACTTTTTTCACAAATGTTTGAAAAAATGGGAAGTAGTCATACTCAGCTTCTTTTTCATATTGATGTTCGGTGGATTTGAACTTAGACATGAAGTTCAGATTTTTCTTAATGACAGACTTGAGCTGAGAGACACTGTTTATATGACTGGCAATACTTAGCAGATATATTCTCTGTTTTAAATTGTCTCAACTTATCATTGCAAGGACAAGAAATTTCATTGTTTCACGTGTTCAAAATAAAGTGAATGCCACCATGGCAAAACTAAATTTATGGAAAAAAAGAGTTGGCAGTGGAGAAGTGGACTCATTTCCTTCTCTTTTTGTATTTGTACCAAATTCGAATGTTAAAATAGATGCTGATACTATGAAATGTATAACCCAGCATTTAAGTGGCTTGAAAAACTATTTTCATGATTTAAATAAAAATATTGAATGGATAATATTTCCATTTAACATTAATACAGCATCCATGCCAGAAGATTTATCGCATGCAGAAGAGCAATTTTTGGAATTAGCTTCAGACGGATTCTTCAAAAATAAATACAAGGAGTGTAATTTAACATCATTCTGGTTGCAAATGCAATATGCATATCTGGATTTAACGCAAAAAGTCTTGAAATACATTTTACCTTTTCCAACTTCATATCTATGTGAAGTTGCTTTTTCAGCATTTGTAGACATTAAGTCGAAAAAAAGGGACAGGATTTTGATGTCGATTAAAATTAACAACCGGAGAACTAAATTATGATAATCTGTCGACTCAACTTAAACAATTTCATTCTTCTCATTGATCATAATAAATTTTATTTATAGTATAACTTTTATTTATATTTTATTATGAATAAATTTCTTTTCGTTTATTATTTTTTTAATATACTAAATATATATATATTTTTATTATAATTAAAGTATATGCAATTTTTTTTTTTGACGAGGGGTACTTAGCATTTCGAAAATTATTAAAGAGGTACACAGGTGTTGAAAATTTGGTCAACATTGTTGTAGTGGATGATTTAAGATAGTTGAATTGAGTTAATGGTAATACAATATTTAAATATTTGTTTTAAAAAATATTTTACTAAAGACAGATATTATATATTGTACAGTATTTAAAAGAAAAAAGTTTTCACTCTACTTTATTCTCATCGTACTATTACAATATAATAAATAGTTAATCAAACTGATTTTAACGCACTTTTCACTTTCAATGACTCCTTTTCTCAAGTTAAAAGAAACACAGCTGGTAATTGATTTTAAAATATAGTACAAACCACTTGATAAAACCATTATCTGTCTTTTGATTTTGAACTATTTATCTGCTTGGGTTAATCGTAATTCCAAATATATATAAAAAACGAGGTTCTTCAAAAGACTAAAGTAAATAAATTATTTATATTTAAGTAAAAACAAAAAGAGTAACAATTGGTTTACTATGATTTACACTGCGCGTGCTTGTTTGTAAATATATATATAATAAACTGAACGAGAGTTTGTTAAATTATTTTAAAAAAGAAAACACTGTTGTACAAAAACACAGAAATGTATTTCTAATTCAGTAATGACTGATATATGTATGTACGCGGCAACAAATGTTGGGTGGAACAAAAATTTACTAATCTGATGAGTAATATCTTATAATATTTCTGTAGTGCAAATTTCTCTGCACCACTCTGCCGCAAGATAGGGACTGGTTTCTACCCGCTCTTAACACCTTGTGGAAGAGTGTAATCATAAACATATGACCAAAGCCATGTAAAAAAGATATATGATTGCCAAGATGCCCATTCCATGCTGAACCACTTACACGTATCTTTGTCATTGTTTAGCATATTTAGGAATTACGACAATATAATTGATAAGTGTCAAACTTACTGCCTTTACAACTTTGACACAAATAACTTGATGCCGAAGTATATTAATAAATTTTATTAGTCATTCATTAGACTAGAGATTATCCATTTAACAAATAATATATATGTAATGTAATTTTCACTACTACACACTCGTGCAAGGTAGAGACTGGTTCTATCGCTTTTAACATCTTGTGGATGGGTGCAATCATAAACATAGGACCGAACACATGTGATTGATCCCCAAGATGCACATTTCATGCTGAACTAGCACTCATCAGTTGGTCCAGATCATATTTTCTTACATATATCTTTATCATTGTTTAGTATATATAATAGTGAATTTCTACAGTTTAACTGATGTGTCAAATTTATGACCAAAGTTTGACACATTAATTAAACTACAGTAATTTCCTATCTATATATAATAAACAATGATATAAATATATGTAAGAAAATATGATCTGGGCCAACTGATGAGTGCATCTTTGACATCATATATCTTTTTCATGTCTTTGGTCATAGGTTTATGATTACACATTTCCACAAAGGATGACAAATGATTAGAAAGCAATCCCTACCTTGTGTGAAAGTGATTTAAAATATATTAATATATTTTATTAGTGATTCATTAGACTAGAGATTGTCCAATAAGGAATAATGCTTCTGTAGTGTAATTTTTCACTACACCACTCTCTCGAAAAGTAGAAAGGAAGTGGTTTCTATCTATTTTTAACGCCTTCTGGAGGGGTGTAATGTAAACATATGACCAAAGACATGTGAAAAACCTCTTACTTTTTATCTAGAATCTTTTGAATCATTATTTAAGTTAACAATTGTAATACATATATAAATAACATAATATATTTTGTAATAGCATGCTTTCAACTAATATGTAATATAAAAATAGTAAAAAGAAGACTTCAGTAAATCTTATACTATACAAGTATTCCAATAAAGTATTATCTTTAAAAAAAATTTGAAAGACTGGGCGTTATTAACATTTGCTTTTTTTTTGTTTGTTTGTTTTTCCCCTCAGATTCTATCAATGACTTCATTGTACTGAACTTTAATTTTACCATCTGATAAAATTAAAATCACGTGAAATAATTGAAAAAAAATTATTATAAGCAGACAGAAAGAGTAAAAAAAAATAGTTACCACAAAGCACTTTTATTTATTTATTAGTCCCTCTTTTAAAATATCAAGTTACGAAATATATATGTCAACATGTGACAAAATAATAATCATTTTCTGATATGATAAAGCAGCTTATTAATATAATTAAAGAATATACTTATTTTGCCTTCTTTTTTTTTAATTGTTATTATTACTGTATTTAAGTTGAGATATGGAATAAATATATTAATGAATGCCAGCAGCAACAACAACAGATATCCCAACTCCAGGATCAAAAACAAAGTACCAAACAATAATGATACATTAGAGATGGGTTTCGCAATGATTATACAAACGAATCCGTGAAATGCATCCAATATATCTAATGTTGGTTCTTTAATCTTCGTAGTTCATAGCTTGTAATTCTGCCTTTTAACTTCACATATGATCAACTTCACTTTTTGAAAAAGTTCAATAATTCTCCATTGTATTTTAGCATTAATCGTATCAATGATAGCAATCAATATTGAACTTCTTTGTATCTATGAGATAATCTTTATAATGTAAATAGTCTGCCTTTTCCATGAAAAGCATGCTTGAGGTCATTGTAAAATATTGTTATTATTCATTCATTTCATAAACCTAATCAAAAAAAAAAAAATGTTTTTACAATATAGACTGTTTAGTACAATATACAGCAAAATGGAGAACATACTAATTATTAATGAATGTATATACAATCATAATATATTATATTATATTTGTTTATCATTGCTATTTAAATTTTATCAATTTAAATTGGTATCCATTAAGTAGAATCCACTGGTGATTTATGTTTTACGATTCACATGGAATTCACAAATTTGGTACAAGTCTGTGTGGTAGGTTCTCTTTTAATGTTGGTTGTATTGTGTATGAATCCATTTTTCAATTAATTATAGAAAGAAATAAAATTACCACAGATAGTTTTTAACATTAGCCCTACAGAGATCACAGTCAAAAAAGTTGCACTATAAGTTACATAGTCAAAGAAAAATATTTCTTACAAATACTAGTTGAAATGTGAAAAAAATGCTGTAAATTTGTATTTATTATATTTATGTTACAAAAAACATGATTTTTAACATTTATTTTCAATTATGTTCTAGAAAGTATTAAACAAAAAAATATAATACATATTAAAAAAATTCCAATAACAGAAACATGGATACTACTAACAAATACAATGAAAAAAGTCTCTCAGATCAATTTAATACAATCGTCAATAATCGACTTGGCAAAACATTTGTAATAGTCATCACAGACATTTCTATGCTTGAGACATAAATACTTTTCACAGCTAAACAAAAGCTGATTTCGGAGTTTGCAATATCTCTTAGATGCAATTTATTATCAAATATCATATACCATTACAAAAATGTGATATAATCAAATTGATGCTTAAACATTATGGCTTAAAATTAATTATGCACTAATGTATTAATATGTTAAAAATCATAGTGACTACTTCATTTAATATCACAAATTAGCATTATTTTTCTCTCTTTTTCAATATAGATTTCATATTAACTCTCTTACTAATAATATAATCAATCAAATTCCTCTGCTTCTTTGATTTTCTCAATACATAATATTTTTATACTTATCTTTTTTTAATGTCTTTATTCCTCACCCCCTAATGTAACTATTTTGCTTTTTGGAAATCTACTTTTTAAATTTGAATTCCTATATCTACTATTTTAGTCTCTATCCTTCATTGTAAGGACATTAAACAGGCTTTTCTCTACACTGAATTTCATGAGCTACTAAAACAGTTTCTAACCTTTAATAAAAGCATATTTAGTCATGCAATTCTTATTTGTTGCTGTTTTTTCCTTCATCTATTAACCAACTTCTCAAATATTTTTTTTTAAAAAAACCATCTCCAGAATAAGTTCTTCACTAAGTACTATTTTTAATCTTTACTATCTCTGCTTATTTTTATTACCTTGCTTTAGTTAAATGTATTTTTATTCTAAATATTATATAAGTTCCTTCAATTTTATATAACATTTTATTAAAATGAGCAAACAGTTTAAACTTTGTGGCTAATTGTTCTAAAGTGCAAAATATAAAATGCGCTAACACGCACAAGCACACAAAGCTGAAGACAAAATGGCTATGAATATGAGGGCTCTGACCCTTGAAAGCGCTTAGCCACTTAAATATATATATTAAAATAAAATAAATATATATATATATACTTTTCTTTATTTGTCTGCAGGTTTGTGTGCATGTGCGTGTTAGCGCATTTTATATTTTGTACTTTAGACCATTTTATTAAGTTTAATTTCCCCTTACTCTTTGCAAGCAAGCTAATTTCATCCTTCTATACTAATTCTGTTTTTATCTAAATAGCACATATATACATAAAATTATGTGGATAAAAAATTGATACATTTTTAAACTACCCAAGAGGAGGAGGTATTATGTTTCAATTAAGACTTATTAAAAATTTAAACGTCATTTATAAAATGTATCTGATGAAAAGAAAAGCTTACTCTTTTGTGCAATATTAATTATTTATTCAAAATTAAATTTCAAATATAAATGTATTTACTACCACAAATGTGTTTAAACAGACAAGTGCATTACTAAACAGAGAATTGTGCTACCCAGTAGAAATCATATGAGTCAATACATTGCATACTCAGCTTATCAACATCTAAAAATTAAACAAATGGAGGTTGCAAAAGGGATAAAAGTGATGTGTACATGTAAGACATTTTGAGTATCTAGGCAATAGAATATTATGATAAAAAGAATAATAGTTTGTAGTGCAATTCAATGAAACAACATAGAAGCATGATGGTTTTACAGCAAATTGACGTTACCTTGAAAGGCCACAATATCAATTCACAAACATTTAATTGTAATACATAAAACTTCACTAAGTATGTAGCAGTGGGTTAAAAAAATATAATAATCCAATTCTATATTAGAATTTAGGATAAGTTTATTTGCAAGATAAAATCCAAAATGAACAAACAATTAAAAAAATTATTTGTCATTACTTAACCACATCTTTCTTTACCATGCCACTATGGCATTTGAGAAATCAAAACATTCATTTTGCATGTATTTTAGAGTGTTAAAATTCATGTATACTTTTTTCTAATATATTAATTTCAAAAAAATTCTAAAAATGTCAGGATAATTGAAAATGCAGACAATTCAAAGCCTGCTAAACTCCACAGTGATGAGCATTCATTATCTTCTTGGAGGTCTGAACTTTGCAATATTATTTCAAGAAAATATTATGAATAACTCAAAACTTGATTTTTTTTTTTTTGGAATGTTTATGAGTATTTTTGAATAATAATTGTGTTATAATTATTAGAACTCAAAGAGTATATATTATCACATATTTATTTTATACAAAAATGTTTTATTTTTAAATATAAAATATATTTTTCTGAGTAACATTATCATGGAAATTGCAGAGGTGGCAAGAACAATCTGTTTAGAACACACCATAACTCACAGTCTGTTAGAAAATATAGTTATATCATAAAAATTATTTTAAAAAGTTAAACTTTTGAAACATAAGTAGATAGATTTACTAGATGTTGATAATTATTCATTCACATTTTAAATACAAATGTCAAATAAAAAAAATTTCATTCACTTTGCAAATTCAATCTGTTTTTCCTGACTGTTGAATGATAAAATGTGTTTTGTTTTGATTAAAGTCTCATTTTCAAAATAATTGTGAAAATCCAATGTGATTTTTTAGAACTTATTCAATTTCTAAACAAAAATATCTATCAAATAAAGTCAATTTATTATATTCTGATGAAGAATAATGGTTTAATATTAAAATGAAAGTTAAAAACTTACAGGAAAGTAAATTGTTGGAATCCTCACATAGTATAAAAGAATTAATGAAAAAAAAGACTCTAATATAAAATTATAAAAATACTTTAGAAAAACACTATTCATAGTGATTTACTCATAAATAGTCTAAATATTTTTTATACTTATAAAAATGAAATATGTTTGTTTTTAAACATTTTTATTTAACTTTAAAAAAAATTCTGTTTGTTTGTTCATTTAGGTTATATTTTGTAAATGCATTTTTAACATACTTATATCAAATAATTTTTTTTCTAATTTTGTACATATGTTAGAAATAAATAGCAATGCAATATAATGAAATATTTCAGTTTTTTCAAGTGCTAAAGGTGCTGGTTAACTAAATTTTAAACATTTTTATATAGATTCAGTAAGTTTTTAGTGAGCACATGAAAGTATAAATCATTTTAAATGCTTTTATTTTCAAAAAAGGTTACCTTAAAAAGTAATAATGATCAATTAAAATAAAAATAAAAACAAATATTTCAGTTGATTGTAACAGTTGTTTCTTTTAAAATAAATAAAAATTTTATTTTCTCTTGATTGTAAAAGATTTTAAAATGCTTCTTTCATAAACAAAATAATATTGCAATCAATGTTTAATGCACTGCAAATTTTCTTTAACATGTTATACAGTCTGCAACTTCATGTTATTCTTCATTTTAAATAGGAATAATTGAAAAAATATACAAATATTAAAAAAATTAAAAATAATATATTTTAAAAGTATTTTATAATAAATGCTTTTATTTATTGTACATCAATAAAAAGCCAAATATAATTGTTTTCTTCAATTGCAATTACGATTTTTTACATTTAACTTGAAATAAAAGCGTAGGATATCCCAAAATTATATAATTCAATCACTTATCCCTTTACAGAAATGAACATTCATTTTTCAATAAAAATATGATTAATTAATGTTATAAAACAAACATTTAAAACTTTTAGAATTAACAATCAATAAATAAACTACTCCAATTTTATTCTATTATTACATGTTAATCCTTAGCATACTCTATATAATACTGCCCTCTGTGAACTAATATATAAAATACATTAGAGTTCGTATTTCAAAATAGCCAGATCAAAATGATGATTTTGATCTGGTTATTTTGAAATATGAATTCTAATGTATTTTATATATTAGTTCACAGAGGGCAGTACTGGATTTCTTAACCATGTGGGGTGATTTAATGCTTAATATTTGTATATATTTATTTTAGTATAGCTTTATGCACTGGGATTATTATATATATATATATATTAGAAGAAAAAGTTTTGATATTTTAATAAAGATTATATTTTATGCATATTTATGATAATAGTTGTTTAAAATTATTATTCAATATAGATTCTTTCAAAATAAAAATATAAATGTTTTTACTTCACTTTCATTTAAATGCATTGCATATTAAATGGCTGTCATAATTAATTTGGGAAAATTAACAGCATTTGAATATGATTAGTAAAAAGGTAAACATGAATAAATTGAATTTGACTTCTTTAACAGACAAACACATTTTTTAAACTTCTAAGAGTCTTATTAAAAGTTATTTAGTTCATATTTTGAAATACATTAATTATATTTATATTTTTTAAAACTATATAAATATATTCATATTTTTTAGTTGTAATTAGTAATAATTTACATATTTTACAAATTTAAGTAAATGAATATTTTTATAAAATCATCACCATTACTTCTAACCATTATCACTTCACAGCAGAATAAATATCTCTCACAATTTAACACCTGTTCAAATTGGTTTACTTATATTTCTAAGTGGTTAATTTATTTGAAAAAAGGGGTGTCACATATTAAGGACAAATAAGGATGACAAATGAATCACAAAATAAAGAAGTGCAAAGCTGAGATAAGAGCTAATAAAATTGTAAAAATCAAATTAGTTAAATATGTTCTACTTTAAAAATACACATTATGACATATGATTAATAGTAAAAAATAATACACCAAATTTATTTTGTTGCTAAGAATAACAATGATTTTAATAGATTTAAAAAAGCAAATGGCATCACAAAATAAAAACATTATCATCAATAACATGATAGTTATACCTGGCTTTGCTTTTAAAAAAGAATTTTTGAAAATAAATAAATAAGATTTGAGTAGATATGTTGAGAAAAAGTACCTACTTTGAGTAATGAAATAAAATGTTTAGTACCTATAAATATACTCTTCACTCTGGTATTAATAATAATCCTGCTGCAATCAAGCTCAAAGTGATTCAATCAGTTATCTGTTGCATTTGTTTGACAGTTTTTTTACTCACTTGACAAAAAAAAATAGACCCAAAGTGTGTTTTGGTTAATTAGAATGTGTAAAGATATCAAAACTTATCATTAAAAAAACAAACTCAAAGTGAGAGTTTTAGAAGACACTCAGTGCACTTGTGCATCTTCAGTTATTTACCTGTTTATTTTTAAAATATTAAATTAATTATTTTTATTGGTAAATATGTGATGTTTACATTCAGCTTTTATTTGAATATATTTGTTTTCAGGGAAAAAATCAATCCAACTAAAAATGTATTAATTATAAATAGGAAATTATTACTGTCAACCCAAAACTCCCATTGCCACAGATGTCACTATTATTTTTGTTGACTTTTTTTTTTGTAATTATAAAGTGAATTTTGATATTTAAAAAAATAATTTTCATTACCTGAACATATTTTTTATTGAAATTTATCTTACTCATAGACATTTAATAGAGAATCCCCCCCCCTCCATTAAAAACAATTTTTAGATTGAATGCTAAAATGTAATTTTTGTCTTGGCTATTTATTTGAGTTTATTATTCTCTACCTATATTTGTAAAGTTGATATTTATAAAACCAGATGTATCTGGCCTATTAAAGTCATGTTTTTTAATTGGTTGTTTTAACAAAAAATTTTAAGATTTAATGTAAATTAAACAAAAGATTTTAATATTGTATAAGTAAATGTGATAAATGTACCTGGTCATTTTTGTATAATGGTATATTAATGGCAGAATTACTTCCTAGCTGGTCTAAAAATTAGTATTCATTTGTTTTATGCAATTACTTCCTTTGAATAAAATGCTTGTAATTAAATTAATCCTCTAAATTTAAACTTAAATTCTTAAATATATCTGTTATATTTGATATGTGAATTTGACAGTGTTATGGAAAACTATTAATGGTGAAATTATTTCCTTAGCATAAAATATTCTTCATAATACAGGCAAATATTTTTTTTTTTATTTGACATGAAATAGCCTTAGGAACAAACATACAATGTTTTAATTTATTATTTTAAGAAAGTCGAAAATTTTAAAATTTAATGAATAATAAGGTTTTCTTTTTCAGTGGGAAGCAAAACATAAAAAATATTCAATAAATTAATCATATGAGGCAAAAGAGTTAATGATTCATTTGATGAATATATTTTTAAAAATAATAATAGATTTATGCTTTCAAATAGAAAATATACAATTTAAAATAATATTGAAATTAAAAATATTGGCCATTATTCTTCCGACATTCATTTAACAATAAAAATTTAAAAAAATAATTAAAAAAATGAATACTAAAATAACTTTAAAAAATTATGGCAAACAAATAGATGTTATTATTAAAATTCCAAATACTCCAAAAAAAAAAAATATAGAATATAATTTTGACTGTAAATTATATAATTTATAAAATTATGAATATTTTTTAATATATAGAATATACAATAATAAAACAATCATACCTTTATATATTGACTTTTTGAATAATGTATATCATACTGATAAAAAAACTAATCATTATAATTTTCTTGTTACATAATAATAAAATTTGTCTACAAAATTTTCAATATTTAGTAAATTTATTCAGTAACTTGAAAAAAATTTTGAAAGCTCAAAAATCTATTTCATCTTGATTAAAAATCAGGCTACATTTTTGTTATTTTAAAAATCTTGCACTCATATTTTTAAGTGTTTATAAAACCTTGGAATTTTGCTAACATTACATTTATTGTTCTTGATCCTTATAAAATGTCAATAATATTACCAGTATAAAAGTTAATTTTCATTTACATTTTTCTTTTGACTGCTGATTATGACCACTTTTAATATATACACTGCAGTCTGGTATAATAAAAACTTATTGAATAAACAAACAGTATAGTGAATACTTTTTGTCAATAAATTATACAACTAATACAATATGTACAAGGAACATTAGAATGGCAGACAATTTTACAGTGAAAGACTTGGCTTATGAATTAAGTTTGATTATTGTTTTGCATCTTTATATATATATATATATATATATATATATATATATATATATATATATATATATATATATATATATATATATATATATATATATATATATATGTTAAAACTAAGATTTGCAGGGTTAAATATATAAAATAATATTTTGTTCTTAAAATATAATTTGACGTCGCTGGTCCAAACATCCAAGAGTTATAAAGGTAGAAAGACGGGTAGAGGGTATGGTTTGAATAAAACATAAAATCCCACCAATAGAAAATGTTAAATTTAAGAATGTTTTTTAAAGAAATCTTCAGTAGGAGGAGTTGCAGATCATCCGCTTATTGTAAATCTGGTTTTTAAGTATCTCAATGGTTTCTGATTTGATTGGTAGAGATTATCACATCTGGATATGATCCTGGTACTAGATGTTTCTAGTACCAGGATCATATCCAGATGTGATAATCTCTACCAATGCAAAATCAGAGAAGCCATTGAGATACTTAAAAGGCCAGATTGTATCAATAAGCGTAGATGATACGCAAACTTCCTCCTATTTGGAAAGATTTCTTTAAAAAACATTCTTAAATTTAACATTTTGCTATTGGTGGGATTTTTAATGTTTTATTCAAACCAGTGATTGTAGCGCCTCTACAACCGTCTTTCTACCTTTTATAACTCTGTGGATGGCTTGTGTGACCAAGTCGAAACGTCAGTAAATTGATATTAAAAGTTTTTAACACGGATGAACAAATATGTTTTTATATATATATATATATATATATATATATATTGTGGGTTCATCTGTGTTAAAAACTTTTAATATTAATATACTGATGTTTCGACTTGGTCACACAAGCCATCCAAGTCGAAACGTCAGTATATTAATATTAAAAGTTTTTAACACGGATGAACCCACAAAATATGTATTTTATATATTTAACCCATGCAAATCTTCATTTTAACATATATATATATATTGAAATTTTGAAATAGACAATTAAAAAACAATAAAAATTTATTTAATATACTAAACCAGATGTTCATTTTTTGTTGAAATCTTATCAAAAAAAATCTTATTGAAGGCCTGGTTTCATGTATTCAATAAATTTTTTATTTATTTTTTGGTTGTCTATTTCAATTTTGCTTATGATTAATTATTTACATTTTATAAAGAAGACAATATTATAGAAAAAAAATTTAAGATTAAAATTTGATGATCTGAAGTATTTTTCTACTTGCATATACTATAATAATTTTAGCCACAAGCTATCTAAAGAGAATTGACATCAAAAAATAATAATGTCAAAGTGAAATTATAGTAATGGTGGCATACTCTAAGTCTAAATATGGAAACACTAAATCTCTAGCAGCAAAGGCATAGTAGATATTTTTCAAAATATTCTACTAGATGAATATACTGTAATAATTTTAGCCATGAAAACAGAATCTGAAAGTTGATTGATTTTGATAGCAAAAAAAATATAATTTAAAACCTAAATTACAACAATAATAGTGGAAATCTTAAACAAGAAATAGTTAAAATTCCAATGGTTAAAACAATGTACATATTTTTTATTACAACTATTTCTTTAGGTATATATATACACCTGGGTCTCTTTTTACACGGATTTATTTAACATGATTTTGAAGTTACACAATTCACATTTCTCCGGAAGTCGAACTCCGATAATGCACTATTACTTTAAATAATAAATTTTGCGTATATTGAAAGTAATAGCACATTATTGGAATTCGACTTTCATCTTAGCAATTTCAATATTTTCAGAGCTTTATAATAGTAAGATTTTATGCAATAATAGAATTAAAATCATGATTTCCATATTTTATGTATACACACATTAAATTTTACAAGATTATAATATAAATTTGTTCAAACATTGTGCATGTTAATTTTGCATTTTAAATCACATTCTGTTTTTGCTTTTTAAAAAAGAATGTAATCAATTATTAATCATTTAGTGTCTGCAAGTTTATTTTTAAAAAGTAGTAATAGCAGTGGGCACAATTAAAATTGAAAATTAAAAAATTAAAGACAAAAATAAGAATTTAATTTTTAGTTGTTAGATTAATTACTAATTACATTGTCACCAGAAAACCATTAACACAATGTGAGAGTGACATTGGTGCTAGTTGTATTTCCTCTTGGGAAGAATCTGATTTTTTACCAGTTTGCAAACGAACCTTTTTATCAGCAAATAGTGATAATAATTAAAATGTGTATAAAAAATGTAAATTACTGTAAATTATGCATAAAAATATATTGTTTTGCATAAAATTAAATATTATAGTTAAAAAAAGTTTGTTTTGTATCAATTTTTTTCAAATTTGAAATTTTTTATTAGTCATATTTTATTGCCTTATTTTTTTTTTGCGCGAATTTTAAAGTAATTTTACGTCGGTGCTTTGCTTTTACACGATTTTTGAAAAATCACAGTCCATATCCCCCCTTTTTCAAGGTAAGTTACATCTATTTTGCACGATTTCGTTTGAGCGTGTTTTCTGAGGAACCTATCTATCGTGTAAAACGAGACCCAGGTGTACTGTAATAATTTTAGCCATATGCTATAAAATCAGAATTTGAAAGTAATATTGGTACTAAATAAGAAATAATTTTGGAGCAAAATTATAATAACAATGGCTGAAATCTAAATGCTATATATAAAATTATTAAAACAATGAATGGTACTGACTGAAATAGTAAATGTTCTAATGAATGCTACTGAGCTGATATAACAATGATATGTGTAAGACTTTTCAGATCATCTCAACTTTGAAAATAACATCAAACAGCTTTACTACATTTTGTACATTTATTTGCATTTAATTTTTCTTTTGCAATTTATTCATTTATATTAATGGTTTTTTTTTTTTTAAATTCTTTTCTAATAAGTACAAATACTAATTTTAATCTTAAGCCAGAAAATAGTATCAAAAAATTTATCTTATTGAAGTGAAAAAAAAAAATTCTAAAAAAAAAAAAGCTGTAAAATGTTTGTCAATTTAAGTTTTAAAAACAGTATGGTTAAATCAAGAATCTACACCATTTTCAAAAAATGAATCTTTATAAAGTAAACAAATAGTAAAAAAAGATTTCCAAGTAAAGTGTTATGCTGATGTGAATTAATCAAAAAAAAAATGAATCAATGATGTGATTGTAAATCTTTTGTTGCCTTTTAATATAACTAGTGTTTCTTTTATCAAAGTATGGTTCACCAGATTTAAGAAAGATCTGCATTTCATAGTGTAATAAGGCATGATGAGGTATCTAGTACATATAGAACTGCTGCTGAATGTTCTATATTTTTGTTGTCATTTAAAATCTAATTGTATAGTATGTATAGCAATTAATTTTATATGTGTTTTCTATTTATGTTTTTGATTTTTCCTTCAAAAATTGTTGTTGTGGATTATAACTTTGATATAGGCCTTGGTCTGGAATGGATCATCCTTATATATATATATATATATATATATATATATATATATATATATATATATATATATATATATATATATATATATATATATATATATATATATATATTCCAGTATAAGTTACAATGAATAGATGATATATTTTTTTGAATTTCTGAGGCCAATTACTTTCTTGTAAAAGACTTCACTGGATACATATACATATAAAGTTTAAAATATTAAATGTAAGTAATTTATAATAACTTTCACACAAAATTTTTTTAACAAATTTTGATTTCTATTTTATACCTATAATTTGAAATTCAAATGTATTGTTTTTTAACTTTCAGTTTAATTTGCATACTCTTTCTCTCCATATAAAAACTTTCATATAAAAGCTAATGGCAGTCATGCCTCTATAGCTTATAAAATTAATGCATTCCATAAAAATTTGAGTAAATCATACATAGTAAAATGCAAGTGCTTCTGAATTTGAATTTTTTATAAAACATAGGTTACATAAAACATCATATTTCTACTAATACAATTTAAAGATCAAAAATAACTGATAATTAATATCTTTATAATTAGTAAAACTGAATTTTTTGCTAATATATATTGTATATATTTCTTGGTTTTATACTATTAAATTGAATTATTACTTAACATTAAATATAGAAATTTAGAACAAAGACAAAAAAATTATCTTTCTTTAAAATTATCCTATAATTTTAAAAATTGTTTGAACAACAAATCCTTTTTTGTTAATTATTATTATTATTATAGCAATTTAAATGATAAAAAAATTGTTTATATTAAATGCTTTTATTGACTATCCACTAGAAAAAATTATACTAATTGTTTCTTCAACCACAATTGAGATTTTTAGATTTCATTTGAAATAAAAACATGGGAGATTCCAGAAATTAATTAAGTCAATTCCTTGTTGGAAAAAAATAGGGATTAACTTAATTAACCCTTTTCCCGCCTCTTACGAAGCTCCTCGTTGACATCTGACATCACTCTAACTCTGCCAGTTCTTATGCTAAAATATTCGCTAGACAGGTATTGAATAGGTTTTTAAAAGTTCTGTAAGATGGTGCCCTCTTCCGAATTATTTTACAAGTAAAAAATAAAAAAAAACGCATTTAAACCTAAACAAAGAAAGAACATTACTTGTGATTGGTTCTTAGCATGCTCTCAGCCGAAAAAGACATTCTGATTGGCTAGAAAGAACAAAGAAACCGCCTGATCAAAGAAAATAAAGAAAAACGCTGAGATTTTCATTTCGAATATGATTTAAATTATTATAAAAGAATATTTTGAGAAATTAAAATTATTTTCAGAGAGAATACTAAAAAAACAAAATTATTTTCGAAAAATATTGAAGATTTTAGTAAAAATATTTAAGATTTAGTAAAAAGAAATATTTACTTTTCTATAACGTAAAAGTCAACCTTTTTGTTTATATTATAGCTTTTATGTTGCCGAAATTGAATATTTTAGAATAAATAAATAGCAATTTATTTTTGAAAGAACTTTCGTTCTCTTCATAACCTGAAAAATTAGTAATATACTTTTTATAAACGTATCTGAGTTGAATTTAATATTATAGGCGAATATGTTTTAACAATAGGCTTTGTCTTCAGTTTGTGAGTTGGCCAATTAAAAGATTTGATTTTTAGCTCATACAACCAATAATATAATTAGCGGTTTAAGGGTTAATATCTGAAATCCCCCTCCCATGCTTTTATTTCAAGTTAAATCTAAAATTCCCAATAATGGCTGAAGAACATTTTTAGTGCAGATCAATAAAAAGATTTAATATTAAAAAAACTGTGTATCTATATTATTTTCACATTTTTTTATCTTGGTGCAGTAAATGAAAATATAAAACTATATCATACTTTAAATTTACTAGATACTTATAGTTGATATATATATATCACTAGATATTTCTGGTATAACTTAATATGTATACCCTTATATATAAGTCATATTTAGTATGTGTACATAATAATATAAGTGTATATAAGTGATTAAAAATATGAAATATTATTTTATGTGAAAAGTGTTTAACATTTTTATTTTGATTGGAAATTTTTTATTCTTAAAAAAGTGCTTACCAAAAGTATATTGTAAATGAACTTGACTTAATAATATTTTA